>CATIWO010162021.1:0-11554 GCA_949673435.1 Macaranga tanarius
AAAAATCAGTTTGATGTCACCATTCAGCACATGATCCCTTATAAAATGATGCCTAATTTCAATATGTTTTATCATAGAATGCATGATAGGATTCTTGGATTATTTGATAGCACTTGTATTATCACAATAGATAGGAATTTAAGAATATCTAATTCCATAATCTTCCAGTTCTTACTTTATCCAAAGAATTTATGCAACACAGCTTCTAATAGCAATATATTCAGCTTCAGTAGTTGATAAGGCCACTGAAGTCTGTTTCTTGCTAAACCATAAAACCAATATGCTACTAAGAAACTGACAAATACCATATGTGCTTTTTCTATCCATTGTACTTCCTGCAAAATCAGCATCACTATATCCCACAAGATCAAAGGTGTATCTTTAGTGTACTATAGGCCTAGACCTTAAGTCCCCACTAGATACCTAAAAATCCTTTTCACAGCTATCAAGTGAGATTCCTTAGGATTGGATTGAAAATGCGCATATAAACAAACACTAAAATGAATATCCGGTCGACTAATAGTAAGATAAAGTAATGATCCTATCATACCTCTATATATTTTATTGTCTACCTGTACACCTTTTTCATCTTTGTCTAATTTAATTGTGGTGCTCATTAGTGTCCTACTGATTTTAGCTTCAAGAGTTTGAATTTCTTCAGTATTTCTTTCACATACTTACACTGGTTTAGGAAGATGCCATCCTTACACTATCTAATTTGTAATCCTAAAAAAAATTTAGTTCCCCCATCATACTCATTTCGAACTCATTCTTCATCAAATTAGAGAACTCCTTGTATAAGCTTTCTTTAGTTGCTCCAAATATAATATCATCCACATAGATTTGGACAATTAGAATATATTCAGTCTGATTTTTTGTGAATAGAGTCTTTTCCACTTTTGCCTCTTGTAAACCCATTTTCTAGTAAAAACTTGCTTAGCCTTTCATACCAAGCTCCAGGAGCTTGCTTCAGACTATACAAAGCTTTTGTTAGTTTGTACACATGGTTGGGCTTATCATGTATCTTAAAGCCTGGGGGTTGATTTACATAAACTTCTTCATTGAGATATCCATTTAAGAAGGCTCTTTTAACATCCATCTGAAATAGGTTAAAGTTTCTGTAGCAAGCAAATGCACACAGTATTCGAATAGCTTCTAGTCTAGCCTTATTTCGAATAATATTCCCATGCTCATTAAGCTTATTTTTGAAGACCCACTAAGTTCTAATGATAGTGTGATATTTAGGCTTTGGAACTAATTTTTAGACACAGTTTCTGTCAAACTGATTTAGCTCTTCTTGCATGGCCATGGTCTAATTTTCATATTTTTATGCTTTCTCTATGCTTTTTAGCTCTATCTTCAACACAAAGGCTATATTTCTTATCATTTTTCTAAAGCTACTTCTTATAACCACTTTGTTAGATGGGCTTGTGAGCATATTCTCCTTAGAGTGGTATTTGTGATATCTTCATTCCTTAGTTAGATTATGATGTAAGGGTTGCTGATCATTTTATCTTTCTTCAGTTTGGTCTTCTCCTTCTAGCTGATTTTCATTCTTTAGCAACCTTCCATCTGTCAAGTCTGACTGATCTTCCAAATTAGCTTCAACATTCTCTTTTAGAGCAGATTCTTTCTTTTGGGCTTATTCATTGATCTTTTTAGCTGTCTCATGTGTGGAATTTTCAGTACCTATAAGAAAAACATCTACAACATCTCTACTAGGTAGAGTTTGGTTAGTTTCCTTAAAGACAATATGAATAGATTCTTCAACAACAAGAGTTCTTTTGTTAAAAACTCTATAAGCTATATTATGATTAGAATAGCCTAGAAAAATTCCTTCATCTGATTTTGCATCAAATTTGCCTAGCTGATCTTTCTTGTTATTGTGAATAAAACATTTACAGCCAAATACCCTAAAATAGCTTCTGTTAGGCTTTTTACTTTTCCACAGCTCATAAGATGTCTTTTTCAAGAAGGATCTTACTAATACTCTATTCAAGATGTAGCATGCAGTATTTATGGCTTTAGCCTAAAAATACTTTGGCAAATTAGCTTCACTAAACATTATATGTGCCATCTCTTGCAAGGCTCTATTCTTTCTTTCCATAACTCCATTTTGTTGGGGAGTTCTTAGAGCTGAAAAATTATGAGTAATTCCAAACTCATCACATAGTTCTTCAAACTATTTATTTTCAAATTCTCGATCATGATCACTTTAAAGCTTTCTATAAAGACTAGCAAATTTGTTAAATGTCTCATCCTTTTGAGCTAGGAAGAGGGTCCAAGTATACCTTATATAATCATCCACTATAATAAATGCATATGACTTGTATCCTAGACTAAATGGCATGACTAGTCTAAACAAATCAAGATGCAATAGTTTAAGTGGTTTGCTAGTTGAGATCATGCCTTTAGATTTGAATGAAGACTTTGTTTGTTTGCCTAATTAATAAGCATCACAAACAGTGTCCTTTTCAAATTTCATCTTAGGCATACCTTTTACAAGCTCATTTTTATAAAGCTTTGAAATCAGATTCATGCTTGCATGAACTAATCTTTTATGCCATAACTAGCTATCTTTATCAATAGATGCCAGACATAAATTAGATGCACAATGTAGATTTTCAAAATCAACCAAGTATATATTTTCAAATCTATCACCAATAAACAGTGTTTGATTAGCATGTATATCTTGAAATTCATAATGAATAGGCTCAAAGATGACTCCTATTCTTATCACACAACTAACTGACATTGATTAAATTAAACTTTAAACCTTTAACTAATAATACCTTTTCAATGGAAGGATTAGCTCCAACAGTTCTGATACCAATTATCTTCCCTTTGCTATTGTCTCCAAAACTAACATATCCCCTATTTTTCAGCTTTAATTGGGTGAACTTTAATTTATCACCTATCATATGCTTAGAGCAAGCACTATCCATGTACTATCTTTCTTGAATGCTCTTGCTCTTAAGGCAGACCTCTTGTGTGAGCTCTTCTGAGGAATTAGTTTCATATCCTGATTCCTTCATTTTAGCTTGAATTAATTCTTCACTTTCAAAAGCCATCAGACAGAGGTTTACAACTTCATTTACCTTTTCTTCTGCTCCTGAACTTGAGCTTTCATTGTCACTCCATGTAGCAATTATAGCTTTCTTGATTTTGCTTTTATTGGACTTCTTTTTCAATTTTGGGCAGTTAGTCTTGTAGTGTCTAGGCTTGTTGTGTTTAAAACAAATTACTTCTTACTTTTTCTTCTTCTTTTTTTATTGAGGATTAGCTTTGGGGCTGAATATCTTCTTGATATTATTCCTGTAGCTTTTTCCACCTTTTTAATACATTCTTTTAAATCTTCTTATAATTAATGCAAAATCATTTTCGTCTTCTGAGCTAGCTGAGCTTTCACTACTTGAACTGATTTTAAGGGCTAGATTACTTTTTTTTGTCACTTATTATCTCCTTTTCTTTTTCTTTACTTCTCATCATCATTTCATGTGTCAGCAACGAACTAATAAGCTCATCATATGAATATTCCTTTAGATTTTTAGCTTCATAGAGAACTGTGACTTTAGTCTCCCATCTTTCTGGTAAATATTTGAGGATTTTCTTCACTATTTCTTCTTCAGTGATTTTTTTCCAATATTTTTTAGTGAGTTCACTATTTTAGAGAATCTTGAATTCATTGAAGAAATAATCTCATCTGGTTTCATCGAAAACAACTCATACTCTCTCCACAAGAAGTTAATCTTTGACTCTTTAACCTGATTTTTCCCTTCAAAGGTGACTTCCAGCTTGTCCCATACTTGCTTTGCTGAAGTGCAAGTTAAGATTCTGTTGTACTCGTTCACATCTAATGCACAATGAACCATGTTGAGTACTTTTGCATTTAGTTGGATCTTTTTCTAGTCATCATCAGAATATTCAACTTCTAGGATAGCGACTTTCCTACCATCAGCTTGAGTTTTGGTCGGGACTATTGATCCAGTAACAATGACTCTCTAGCAATCGATATCAGCAGCCTGTATAAAAATTTTCATTCTATTTTTCCAGTAAGCATAGTTTGTTCCATTAAAAAGAGGAGGATGAGTGA
This sequence comes from Macaranga tanarius, assembly GCA_949673435.1. Classification (NCBI taxonomy): domain Eukaryota; kingdom Viridiplantae; phylum Streptophyta; class Magnoliopsida; order Malpighiales; family Euphorbiaceae; genus Macaranga; species Macaranga tanarius. Next base: position 4,094 of record CATIWO010162021.1, read on the forward strand.
TGGAATTTCTCTCAGGTAATCCTAATGCACTATGGACAATATTAGAACTACTAGTAGCCATTCAGAACTCTCAAAAGTGTTGACCTTAGAAACAGTTTTAGAGACCTACTCTAATACTAAGTGTTAAGTCCGATAGGTTACTCAAGAGGAGGGTAAATTGAGTTCTTTTCATGAAAGACATAGAAAACTAATTTTATCAAAAACTGAGTTAGTAGAAGCTTTAAAAAACTATTTTATCATAGCTGTTAAATTAGAACTAAAAAAGAAAGGCTTTCACAAATAAGAAAAAAACTCAATTGACTGAATAAAAATAATATTTTTGGATGTTTGAATGAGGAATTAAAATAAAAGCATGAAAGAAAATATTACAAGCATCAGAGCTAATTTTCAAGTCGGGACTCAGTTGAAAAAGGATCAAAAATAGAAATCAGAACATGTAATACTTCTAAACATGCATGAAGGTAAAGTGAGGATACTATCACACACATGTTTAATAAAGATAAAGAGCAAGGAGATAAGAAATCAGGCATAACAATTTTATAGTGGTTCGGCTACTTGCCTACATCTACTCCATGAGGAACTCCTTAAGATTTTCTCTCAATCTTGGTTTCTTTTAAGCAGGCAAGATATAAGCCTTTGGAGTACAGCCCATCCACAAATACCCTGTTGCTAGAACTAACCCCATAAACTAGTTTCAAATAGCTCCAAAAACTGCTACCCTCTGGCTTTCAAACAGATCCAGAAAACTACTTCCCCACCACTGGTTTTGAAGCTTAACTAGGAAACTATTAATACAAGCTTATTAATAGTTGATTGAAGACCTTCCTCACTTTAATACAAAAGATTTTCAATGTTTTTCTTTCAAATATTACTCAAAAAATACATATGAAACCTATAAGCACTTTAGAGGGCAAATAAGCAATGGATGAAGTGCAATGCAATAACTTTTTCAATAAAATGCTCTCTGCTCTTTAATGAAAACAGGTTGAACTATTTATACTAAGGGATGAACTTCTAGAAAGATACCTTTTGAGCCAATTAGAAAATTCTTTTGATTTTTTTTATTTGAAAAATGAAGGCTTTTGATATACGAACAAGAAACAAATCATGCTTTACTGCTATTTTGTTATGCATGGATGTGTAAGAGTGTGTGCAATGCAAAAGTGTGCTGACATATTTGTTTATCGCAATAAAGGACAAGAGATAAGAGGACAAGTGTCACTAAAGTTATGGGTTCTGTTGCAGTACAAAATCAGCTTTACCACAAAAGATATCATTTTATTTTTATAGCTAAAAAAGGAAAAAATGCAGAGCTTAAAAATCATTTGATCATAATCAATGGATGGTGCAGATGCTCTCTAGTGCTTTTAACAAAAATATTTAAAAACTTCAATTATTGAAATGCCCTTCCAAGTCTCTTGATGTCCAAGAATCTTCAAGCTTTAGGCTCCATGGGCTTTTGCACTTTAAGAGTTGCATTCATACTTGAAATTTGAATTCATACACACACACAAAAGCTTTTCACCTTGTAGCTCACTAACATATATCTCAAATAAAATCATTAGCAATAGTATTATTTTTATCATTTTTTATTATTCATCAAAATCAGGCTCAGGTTGTAACCTTAGCAACAATGATAATTATTAATTAAAGAGTTTAATAAATTAATTAAATTAATTAAATTGGATTTATGTATGTACAGGGATGTAGCATATCCCAAAATCTAAATTCAAAAGTTAGGACTAATTGTGATTAATTAAATATTAATTTGGACTTGATTTAATATGTAAAATTAAGTTCAGGGACTAAATTAATATTTACCTCTAATTATAGCATGGATATGGGCCATGAGATGGACTACAAAGATTAAATATGATAGATAAAATTTGGGCTTTATTTAAGAGTTACATAAGCCCATGAGTTGTCTTAATTAGTTTGGCGTGTATATATATATATGGGCCTTATTTAAGAGTTAAACAAGCCCAAGACCTTAGTCCAACTCATTATAAGAGTTATTAATGTTAAAGGCTAAGGTTATTCTTATAACCAAACTAATCCCATTTATTTAAAAAGAAAGGCCACCCAAGCAAAAAGCTATGCATGCATATATTTAGAGTGTGAGATAATCAAAGGCATATATGCATGTAGCTTGAGTGTGAGACACTCAAACTCACACATGCATGAAGCTTGAGTGTGAGACACTTAAAACTATTATCATATGTATGTCTTTAAGTTAGTATGTGTTGTAGAGACAATAAAATAATGCATAAAAAGAGCTTTTTGATTCTTACACTATTGAGAGAAAAATAGAGAGAATTCTCAAGAGTTAAGATATCATCTTCTTCTTTATTCTTCATCTAAATGTAGAAAGTGACAAAATCACAAATGTTGTGAGCTCTTAAACAAAAAGGCTATTATTTTATAAGAGTTGTACAAATATATATCCATCTTTAACATCCATAGGAGGTTGCTCTACAGTCCTACACATTCAAGTTTGGAGGAGTTCTAGTATGTGTTCTGGGTCATCATTGAGAGGAGAGGCTTACGAGTAGATCTCCATCATCCTTGAAATTTTATTGGAGTAACTTGTGTATTTCAAGCTAGAGGCTTCACATTGGGGAGCTTAGAGATTGTAAATCACAATAATCTAAAGCTTGTTGAGTATGCTACACACTCTAGGAGTTTTTAAGTGTTACTAAAGTCTTAAATACTAGGCTCTTAGCTTGTAGTGGTTTCTATTTTTTATTGCTTTGATATGTTGTCCATTAGGCATACATGTTAGTTATGTAAATATTCTTCTGATGTGATCTTAGGTTAGATGAGATTCTAGTATTCATGCAAGAGTTGCTTATGGTCAAAAATTTTAAAATATGGCCAAATCTATATTCGTGCTCATTCATGCTTTTGCTTAGTCCGGATGGTTACTATAAATCTCCCTTCAAATGGTATCTGAGCCTAAATTACAAGATTTACATATTAAAAATCATGATAATTGCAAGTGTTGTGATTATATTTGATGTTCGTTGTAAGTTTTATGACTTAACAGGTGAACAAATGGCAAAAAAAGGTTCTAGTTCGGCCTCTAGTCACTAAGGCGATGCCTATGTGCCACTGAGGCGCTTCCAAAGTGACTAAGGTGCCTCCTCATGAGATAAGGGTCACTAAGGTGCCTCCTCAGTAACTGAGGCACCTCCTGATCACCCTGAGGTGACACCTCAGTATTGAAGTGGTGCCTTAGTGCCTATTTTTGCCTCTGGACAGTATTTTTAACTTGTTTTTTTTCTTACAAATTTATATAATATGCAATAGTTGTATTTATTTACTTGACCTACATTTAAGAGTTAATCATGGACTTAGCTCTTAATCACTCTGAGGCACCACCTCAGTGCTGAGGAGGTATCCTAATGCCTATTTTTATCTCCGGACAGTACTTTTAACTTATTTTTTGATTTATAAATTAATATAACATGCAATAGTTGTATTTATTTACTTGACCTACATTTAAGGGTTGATCATAGACTTAAATTCCATCCTATGATTTGTAATAATTAATTTTATTATTTTGGTATGTAATTAAATGTTAATTACATAGAATAGGATCTGATATTTACCTTGGTGTGCTAAGGATTGAATGTTATTATAAGAGTTATGACTTGGAGTTTGAAGAGTTCAAAATGGTGGCCCATTCATCCTTATGGTGGCTTGAAAATTCAAGGCTTAAATATCTTATGGGCTTGGCCTATTTTGTAACTTATTCTAAGTTATTAGAATAGGTTCTTAGGAAGTCCATGATCATACCCTATTTGTGCATTATCCATTTGCATGTGCAATGTATATATATGATATGTATGTTGTGGCATGCTATATATGTATGAGATATATATATGGATGGATGATTGGATGCTACGCAATATATGTATGAGATATATATATTGTGAATGGACGACATACAATATTTGTATGAGATATGTATATTGTAAACTGATTAATGTGCAAAGTGAGATTTTAATTAAATACCCAAAAATCTTCCAATCAGATATAAGTCTTGGCTTTCTATTGAAGCAATAACTTGTAAAATTTTAGGCTTATGTACATCAACTATGGATACATAGGGGTTTGTATTTGCACTAAGAGATCTTTATAGTGTTATTGTTAAGCATGAGATGCTGTGGGTATATGGATACACTATATACCAAGAATGGCAAATAAGAGTACTTGAGGTGTGTAGTGTTCAAATCCATACATTTCACTTATTCAATGGTGTGGACCTAACTAATGCCAAAGGCCAATAATGGCAATTAGGTGTACTTAAGGCCTATAACATTAGGAGCCGGACTGATGGAACCTTACATGAGAAGTGATGAACAAGAGTTGTTCACTTATTGAATGCTAATGTTCAAAGAATGACAATTAAGCATACCTGAGGGATATTAGTAGTTCATTAAGAACTCCATCACCCACTAGAAATCCATCCAATAAGGATTTCCGTTTCCTATTTGGAAGTGTAGGATTCGACAAGTTAGTGGGAGGCCATTATGATTAAAGACCAAATCTAATGGTGATCACAGTGATATACAACTAATCAATCTTGTTACATTTTGCAGAAATTGATAATATGAGATTATCAAACCCACGCTTTATCATACTCGATAACAATACACTCACAGGGCCAAACTTTGTTGATTGGCTAAAGAATCTATAAGTTATTTTATCTTTTGGAAAGATACTATATGTATTAGAACAAAATCTTCCCGGACCCTTTACTGAAAATGCTTCTCAAAAGGAGCATGACACTCTAGAAAAATAGAAGGATGATGGCAGCATACATGTTGTATAACATGGGCTTCCATAAGCACTGAAATCCATTGGCAATATAAAAAGTACACTAGTGCAAGGGAAATCCTACTTTTTTTGCAAGAGTTATTTAGTGAGTACAATAGGACCGTTAGATATGAAATATCAAAGTGGTTGTTTCGTGCTAAGATGAAGGAAAGAGAGGAAGTGGGAGCTCATGTGAACTCTATGACTAGATTAATGGAGTAGTTATAGACTCTAGATTTCACTATATACTTCCATCTTCAAGTGGATTTAATCCTTCAGTCCCTTCCTGAATCTTTTGGGCAAACTATTCCTAACTTCCATATGAACAAAATAGAGTGTACACTTATAGAGCTCTTGAATATACTTGTGACAGCCCAGAAGGCCATTCAAAGAAGCAAAGGGAAGGAGGTTGCTCTTATTGCTTCTTCTAATAGGACTAAGAAGAAGAGTAATAAGAAAAGGAAAGCTAAGATAAGTGTTGTCAAGGCTATAAGAGGAATAGCCAAGAGAAAAAGGAAGGCCAAAGTGAAAGATGACAAAAGTAAGGGAAGGTGTAGTGAAGGACATTGGAAGAGGAATTGTCCTAAGTACCTTAAGTCTCTTAAGGCTAAGGGAAAAGGTAAGGATGGAGAAGGTGAGACTTTCTCTAATTTATTTACTTCTAAATGTTTTAAAAGCTCATCTAATGTATGGGTATTGGATACTAATGTAAGTTCTCACATTTGTTCATCCTTGCAGGATTTAGCAAATGAGAGAAGGTTGAGGCCTAATAAGGTGACCTTAAAGCTTGAAAATGGAGCAACTGTTACGGCCAAACATGTCTTGATTTTAGAGAATGTATTATATGTACCTAATACTTATAAGAACATTATCTCTATTTCTAATTTGAATAGTATAAATTCTATTTTGGTAAAGATGTATGTGACATTTATTTTGGAAATAAATTAGTGGGCATGAGTTATTAATACATGGTTTATATTATGTTGATAATATATCCAATAACATTAAGCCTCTAAATATTGTAAATACTTTGCTAATTAAAAATGCCTATAATTCTAAATATTTATGGCACTTGAGGTTATGTCATATTGTGAAGGATAGGATCAGAAAGTTGGAAAGGATGGGAATTTTGAGAAATCTTGAATCCATATCGAATTCAACTTATGAGGCATGTCTTCAAGGCAAGATGACTAGACTACCATTTATTGGATAAATGGAAAGGGCTAAGAATATATTGGAAATCATATATAGTGATGCATGTGGACCATTTGGTGGAATGGCTAGAGGTGGTTTCTATTATTTCATAACCTTTATAAATAATCTATCAAAGTATAGGCACTTCTTTCTTATGAAGAACAAAAGTGAATCATTTGAAAAGTTCAAAGAGTTCAAAGCCTAAGTAGAAAACCAAACCAAAAAAATTATTAAAATCCTACGATTGGATTGAGGAGGTGAATACTTAAGTACCGAGTTCATTGAGTTCATTAAAGAATATGGCATTTTATCATAACTCACATCGTCGCGAACACCATAAATGAATGGTGTATCCAATAGGCGAAATTATACCTTATTAGATATGGTATGTTTGATGATGAACTACACCAATCTTTTTATTTTACTTTGGGGTTATGTACTTTATATGGCCTCCTATATCCTTAATCGTATTCTATCTAAGTTCATTTCTACTACACCATATCAGATATGACATGTAGGCCACCAAGTCTTAAGTGCATTAAGATTTGGAGATGCCCGACCTTTGTCAAAAGGCTAAAATCAAATAAGTTTGATGTAAAATTGATTAAAGGAAGGTGTATTAGATATCCTAAAGATGGTTTAGGATATTGCTTTATCTTCCTGCTGAATAAGTTGTTATTGTAAACAGAGATGCCATATTTCTTAAGAAAGAATTTCTTAAGGAATATGGTAAAGGAAGGAAGATAATGTTGGATGAGAAGTCATTTAAAGAAGCCCAACAAATTGATCAAATGGATATTGATCAACCGCAAGAGCGTATTCCAAATGAAAGTCTTACCATACCAACTCCTAAAAGGTCTAACATGGTGTCTCATCCACTAGAGAGATATGATTTTCTCCATGATGTATAAGAGTTGCATATTCCTAAAAAAAACAATTATGTTGATGATCCTCCTACATATGAAAAAGCTTTATCAGATAAAGATTCTTCAAGATGGCTTAAGGCAATGAAAGCTAAAATTGATTCCATGTACACAAACTAAGTCTGGACACTTGTTGATCCTCTACCTATAGGTTGTAAATGGATTTTCAAGAGAAAAATTAGTACTGATGGGAAGATTGATGCCTATAAAGCTAGGCTTATAGAAAAAGGGTTTCACCAAAGGTAAGGGGTTGACTATGAGGAGACCTTTTCACCAGTAACCATGCTTAAATCTTTTCAGATTCTTCTTGCTATAGTTGCACACTATGATTATAAGGTTTGGCAAATGGATGTCAAAACTGCCTTCCTTAATGGTTATATTGAGGAAGAGATTTTCATGGAGCAACTGAAGGGTTTTGTTCTAAGGATGGCTTAAAATTATGCAAGCTTAATATATCAATTTATGGTCTAATGCAGCTTCAAGGAGTTGGAATTATCATTTCAATGAGGCTATCCATTCTTAT
>CATIWO010162024.1:0-14047 GCA_949673435.1 Macaranga tanarius
TTCCTGCCTTGTATAAGAATTTTAGAGATACTCTAATTTATACTAAGGAAATATTGAAGGTGGAGGATGTTAAATTGACTTTGTTTTTAAATGAGCTTATGGATAAGAAGCTTGTTTAAGACATTAAGGCAACTGCAGATGCTCTATTGGTGAGAAATTAGAGTAGCAGTTCAGAGTACCAAAAGAAGACCTGTCATTATTGCAAGAAAAAGGGGCATTTGAAGGCTGATTATTGGAAATTAAAGAAAAAGAATCAGCATGATGAATCCGCAGAAGCCAACTTTGTTGATGAGTTTAAAGGTAATGTTCTCGTTGTGACTAAAAATTTAACCAATTTTGGGCAAGGATGGATATTTGATTCTAGTTATGATTATCATATTTGTCTCAATAGAGATTGGTTTGCCACTTATGAACCGGTTAATGGTGGTTTTGTATTAATGAGCAACAACCATCTTTGCAAGATTGTTGGTGTTGGTTCAGTTAGGATTAAAATCCATGATGGTATAGTGAGGACTTTGGTTAGAGTTAGACATATTCCAGACATGTCTAAGAATCTCATCTCGTTGTCCACGTTAGAAATTGGTGGTTATAGTTTTGTTAGCGGAGATGAGATTTTAGATATTGTTATAGATGTTGTTGTGGTGATGCGAGCTAGATGCATTGGTAGATTGTATGTGTTGCAAGGATTTATCGTGACAGGTACTGCTACATTATCATCTCATTCTTCTATATTTTTGGGCAGAGTCAATTTTGGTGATTTATTGACTAAGGCATTTTGGAAGAGCAAGTTCAAGTGGCTCTTGGACTTGTTTTGGTGTTCTCATGTTTGAAACATTTGTGGAGAATGTAGAGCAAATTTGATACAAGAAAACTCAAGTCAAGGTGGAGATTTGTTAATATGTGACTTGAATTTAGCATATGGCATTATTATTTCAAGCATTTGAACGTTGATGTGCCTTATATTCATGTTGGAGGTAAATATGGCCTGAGACTCAGGGTGTGTTTAAGGCTGATATTTTATCCAAAGGAAAACACGGGCAGTAACACGGGCGTATCGCAGGGTATGTTGAAATAGGCAATTTAGGCCAGAAGCATACACATATCGAAATACGGTCGTGTAACGCATAGGATTGATGTTTTGGCATATACTTGGTAGCTAAGTCAAGAAAATCCTTTCCCAATAGGATTTGACTCTTATTTAGAAATTAAACTCTTAATGGGAATTAAATTATTATCACTTATCACTTATATTGAAGAAAATCCTTTTTTAAGTTGGATTTTATATCTTCTATAAATAGGGCTACATGTATATGTGTTAACTGTGTCAAGTATGTTATAGAGACACCGTGAATGTCTTGTGTTCTACACGTGTGCCAAGTAGAAAGCATGATTGGGTGTAATTGAGGCTAATGGTTAAGTGTTTGTCTCCACACTATTTTCTTCTATCTTTGGTTGATTAGTGAATTTGTTCCTCCTTCGCCCGTAGACGTAGACTTACGCCGAACCACGTTAATTCTTTTGTATTTTATGTTTTCTCTATTTTTAGTGTTGTATTTGTTTATTATATCATATAATTTCTAATTCTCTCACGCTTCCGCAAACCTAAATTTCCTAATAGATCTTCATCGCTAGCTATCAGTGGAATTATAGTCATGACCATCTTCATCTTCGTCGTTATCGTGATCACCATCACCTTCTCCAATATCTTCTCATTCTGACAATAACTTTGAGCTAGCTTATTAACACGTGCATCCGTGCTATTAAAGAACATGGAAGTGAAGTGTGAATTTCATTAATTTGATTGGATAGTTAATCCTCATATCTCTTGATGTTCTTGTTCTTTTTTTCTTTTTTGATTTTGATAAAACACTTGTGCATATTTTGTTATTCTTCTTATTACTTGGTCTTAGAGACTAGGGGTGAGCAAATGTCAGTTCGGATTAAAAATGCCTAAAATCGAACAAAATTGAACTGAAATATAGGTTGAACCAAATCGAATTATTTCGGTTCAATTCGGCTCGATTATTTTTTCGGTTGATTTTTTTTTCACTTTTTAAATTTTAAAATTATTTTATTTATGTAATTTTACAATATTCTAATAAGATTTATAAGATATATTAATGTTAATTTTTTTATATTTATTTTATTTATTAATTTTTTTAAAAATTAAATAAACCAATTCTCTGAAATATATTTAAATATTTTTTTTAAAGATTTTTTTAGTAGTAAATAATTTTATTAAGAGTTTTATATATCTAGAAATTAATATTGTTAAGAAAATTTAAAATATTAGTAATAAACTAATCAAACCAAACTATAAATATATATAAAATTTTAGAATATACTATGAGTTCAATTCAGTTCGGTTTAATATATATTTTTACTCTAAAAACCAAACTGAACATATTTCAGTTTGGTTTAAACCGAATTAACATTTTTATTTCTTGAAACCGAACTAGTCGGTTTGGTTCAGTTTTTCGGTTATTTTTGCTCACCCCTATTAGAGACCGAGTCTTCTCTATCTCTCTTAAAACATATATATGTCTTCTTTTAGGTTCTATGCTCTTTTCCAATAAGTTTGGCTTATGGGTTTCATTGATTTCCTAGGATTTAGATCAGTTCTTTCTATTTCTTTTGGTTTCTGAATCAGATTCTTCAAACCCTAATTATTGATCAATCTTATTAATGAGTTCTTTTTTTATTTCTTTGACCCTACTTGCATTACTCGGAGCTGATGTGCTTGAACTCCTTCCGGAATGTCATTGACTATTACAGCCACTTGAATCATTAATCCTTACAGATTTTCTTACCTTGTTTTCATCAATTGTTTATGTAGTTGATTAGTCTTTTCTCAATGGATGAGTTAATAGCAATTAACACAGAGGTGGTAAACATTTCCACTTATACTATGGTGATGGAGGTGACTAGGGCTGAGCAAAAAAACCCAAAAACTAAACCGAACCGACCGGTTCAGTCGGTTATATATAGATTCGGTTCGGTTTCAGTTTTTAAAAATATATAACCGACTGGTTCAGTTTGGTTTCAGTTTTTAAGTTAAAAAACTGAAAATAACCGAACCGACTGACCCACATATATATTTATTATAAAAATATTAAATAAAATAAATATATTAATTAGAAAAAATTATATATAAATATTAAAATTATAAATAAAAAATATTTTTTTAGTTATATAATTAAATAATAAGCCTAAAAATTATAAAATAATAAATAAAAAATAAAAATTTAAAAATAAAATTAATTAACTGAATAACCGAACCGAACAGAACCAAGTCGGTTCGGTTAAGTTTGGTTTTTCTCTGATTCGGTTTGGTTTTGGTCACAATTCTTCCTGGTTCAGTTTTGGTGGTTCTTTAACCGAACCGACCGTTGCTCACCCCTAGAGGCAACTATGCATCTGGGAGTAGTTCCCATTGTTAGGGTCACAATCCCACCAGGTGAGGTCAAAGATTTATGCTATAGCGATCTTCCAATTATAAAAGGGTTAACTAATTATTCTTTTATCTTATCAAAGGCTATCCAATACTAGGGCAAAGGTACATTTTGGCCCTTAATGTTTGCTTCGGGGCTCACATATGCCCCTAAGCGTTTTTTGGGGCCATTTAAATTGTAAATGTAAGTTTTGTTGATAGATGAGCCCTTAAACTAACGGTGGTCTTAACCCAATCTTTAACCCTAAAATCACATCGTTCAGGACCATCATCCTCTTCTTTTGCCAACTTATTATCATCATCAACATCAACACCTTCTGCTTCTGCCAACTATCCATCATCATCAACTTCCTCCATTAATATTTACTCTACAAGCTACACAAGTAACCATTACAAAGACACAGGAGAGGCAGAATAAGGAGTGCATCTGTATCATGAAGCCCTCGCTACTGTAACTGGCGCTACAGTCTCAGTCGTAGCCCAGTTCATAGCCATTCCCCAGTTGATACACCTCGACACATCATCTTCTTCTTATTTCTCGAGCAAACCCTCTCTCAAGAGCCTTAAAGCTTCTTTACCAGAGAATCCAAACTGTTACAATTTCTCTGAAATTTGTAAGGCTACCAATAGCTTCCTTTTGAAACCTTTTTCTTTTCCCTCTTCATCCACCTCTTGGCGCTACAAGATTCCCCGGAAGGAAGTGATTTACATAGTATAATTGAGAGTGCATCACATTCGTTTAAATCTTGTTTGACATTTTAGTTGCAAAAATAATATGTGAAATGAACATGTGTTCTGACTACTTGACATTGGCCAATATTCTTTTATAGGTTATAATTCCAGCACCCTTTTGGGTTAGTTACCCTGAAATTGCAAGGCTGGCTGATGCAACACTTGTGATTATTCCGACATCTATGTTTGAAAATTTTCTCCTTGATCCAAAGCTACTTAAGTCCAAGATCACTGAAAATCCAGATTGATGATTCTTTACCCTCCATCTAATCCAACTGGATATGTTTATCCAAAAGAATTGCTTGAAGAGATTGCACGAATTGTGGTAAAACATCCTAGGCTTCTGGTATGTTCACTGAAATTGAATGCAAGTCCTCTGCATTGTTGGTTTTGTGCTGAATTTCTTTGACTTGCATTCAAGTTTTATCTAATGAAATATATGAGCAAATAATTTATGCGCCAGCTACCCATACAAGTTTTGCATCACTGTCGGGTATGTGGGAAAGGACTTTTACTGTTAATGGATTTTCCAAGGTAACTTTAAATGATTTTTTCCAAAACGTTAAATGCTATTTTAGTTATATTTCTGTCAAGAACCCAAATTTCTAACTCTCAATTTGAGAATTGACATTTTAAATTTTGGAAAATTATAGGCTTTTGCAATGACTAGTTGGAGACTTGGATATACCAAATGGAGGTAAAAGGTTTAAGCAGGAGTAATAGTAAAGGTATGAAAATTGAAGGGACAAGAGGTACATGGCCCCAGAGGTTCAAGCTAGTGGAGTGATGACATAGAAATATGATGTATATGCTTTTGGTATTGTGGTTTTAGAGTTGTTATCAGGGCAGGAGGCATTGAAGTATGTGTTTGATGATATTTAACAAAAGGGATAATATTTAACAAATGTAAATGATAAACAGTGTTAAGACCACCGTTACTTTAAGGGCTTATCTATTAACAAAACTTACATTTACGAGTTAAATGGCCCCAAAAAAATTTAGGGGCATATGTGAGCCCCGAAACAAACATTAAGGGCCAAAATGTACCTTTGCCCTCTAATACTATTCATTCCCCACTATTGGCTAATTGTTTTGTAGCAACATGAAAATGGGCTCACATACAGCTGTCAACTTCGCAATGAACCTACTAATTAACTAAATCTTGCCTAAGAAACCTCTAATTTATTTTTCTATTTTTGGCGTTGGCATTTTCCTAGTTGCTTTTACCTTGTCTGGATTGGCTTTAATTCCTTTCTAACTTTTCATAAATCCCAATACCTTTATTAAAGTTATTCTAAATGTACACATCTTTGGGTTTAGTTTTAGAGTATACTTCTCTGCCCTCTGTGAGAACTTTTCTAAAGCTTTAAATTGCCCTTCTCTTGTATCGTACTTCACTATCATATCATCCATTAACATTTCTACTTCCTTGTGCATCATGCCATGGAATATTAATATAGCTATCCTTTGGTAAGTTGCTCCAGTATTCCTCAAACTAAAAGTCATTACCCTGTAACAGTAAATCCCCTATTTTATGACAAAGGCTATTTTTTATTTTGTCAATTATTGCAATCATGACCTGGTTGTATTTAGAAAATCTATCTACGATGATCAACATTGCTGCTAAAGCAGCATTATCTGTTAGGACATCAATATGAGGCAATAGGAAATCATCCTTTGGACAAGCTTTGTTCAAGTCTCAGTAATCCACATAGATTCTTATTCTCCTATCTTTCTTTGGCATTGGACCACATTCACCAACCACTCAATGTAGTCTTTGCATTCAAATCTAGCGGTAGTTAATTCTTTAATTTCATTTAAAAACTTAAAAGTTTAGATTAAATAAAATTTAATTGATATTTTTCGTCTCATTTCTTCATATGGCATGAGAGAATTTAATATAATTTTACCATAAAATTTTTATCAAAATAAATAATATATTCTAAAACAAATAATATATTATAAAACAAATAATATATTATTTATTATTTTAGTAACAAACCCTAATAAGCTAGACTAAATCTTTAGAAAAAAATAATCAAATTATATTTTCCTCCCTGAAATTTGATCTAATTAATACTTACCTCCCTCTTATTTTAAAGTTAAATTTTTACCTCCCTCAACTTTTATTTTGTTAACATTTAAAAATTTCTATTAGAATCAGGCAATTTTTTCAGTTAAATGTTATATAAAAAGACTAAAATGTCCTTTCGAATACTAAAAAATTATAATTAATTATAAAACATTAATAATATATTTTATTTTTTTTATGAACCATATCATTAGTAAGTGAGGAACGTGTCTGTATTTAATGTTATTAAATATAAAGGATTAAAAATCATTAGTATTTTATAGCTAATTATAGTTTTTTTTTACCATTTGAAAGGGTATTTTAGTCTTTTTATATACCACTTAACAGAAAAAAAAAAAAAAAAAAAAAAAAGATTAACCCTAAAGGATAACAACACTGTAAGTCCTAAAATAAGTTACGTTTTTTCAATCAAGTCCTATAATTCAAAATCATTACAATCAAGTTCTAAAACAATTTAAAACACAAACCGTTAGTCCTATCTTCTTAAACCTAACGGAATCCAATAACGTTGTAATGCAGCTTTCTCCTAATCCTGCACGGATTCCGTTACGTTTAAGAAGACAGGACTAACGGTTTGTGTTTAAAATTGTTTTAGGACTCAATTGTAATGATTTTGAATTATAAGACTTGATTGAAAAAACGTAACTTCTTTTAGGACTTACAGTGTTGTTATCCCTAACCCTAACTGAAAACTTTAAGTATTAACAAAAAAAAAAAAGATTAACCCTAATACAACTACAATTAAGATTATTAGATTAAAATTTAATTAATTATAGTCATTGATATATTTTACAAGTATTGATACACTATGATAATCAATGGTTGTAATTAAATAAAAATAATATAACAGTTCTAATTCATATTTTATTTACTATGAATATATATATATATAATCTCAAAGTCCGGAAGTTGACTTCTTCTATCAAACGCCACAGCTAACCTAAGCTCATGGACTTTGTAATAAGTCATCTTCAAAGTCTTCTTCTTTTCCTTCAACATCCAATTCTCTCCGCTGAAAATCATACTAAATTTTCTTAGTTCTAACTTTTTAACACTACAAATTTCTGTCTGATACTTAATTTTTTGCAACTTCATAATTATGACATTCTTGTTTAGCTATTTTCTTGACCTTGAAATCATTTTTTTCCTGCTAATTCTCATGGATTTGGAAGATGCATGGATGAAGGGAATTGCAGAGAGTCGGGTTTGCGAGGAATGGTTGACCAAGTTCTCTTCTTCTCAAGTCTCAACAATCAAAACCGGATCTTGGGCCTGTAACATATATTGACTCATTGTAGCTTGCCGGGCCACCACTATTGGCATGAATTATGAGCCCAAGTACCAGTGTCCACAACCACAAGCACAGGGAGATGACCAAAAAACAGGTTTAATTAATATCTATTCTTTTTCTCGCTTTTTTTTTTGAATAAAAAGTAGAAGTTTTGTCATTAGACATTTGTTAAGTTATTCATAAATGGGTAATAATTTGTGTCTTCTAGAGAGATATGAATAATATTATCTTTCTAAGAGTGAAATTTTCAAATTATCCTTCGCTCATTTGAAATGTCTCTCTACTAATGGGGCAAACAAATAATTTTTAAAAGTAAAATTTTATCTTTATTTGGTGAGAGACAATATTATTTATGTCTCTCTAAGAGACATGTATCATTATCCTTCGTAAATATAATTCTTTTTTACCAAATGGTTCTTTTTGAACTAGATGTACAATATTATCTATTTTTAATTGTTAAAAATAAATAAAATTAAGAAAACTCAAAACTACTAGATTAAAATATTATTTTAATTTGTGCATGGACGTTGCATTGACAAGAACTTGATCTTTGCGTTCATGCATATGATAGTACGCTGCTTATCTCCAAGTGAAATATGAGGTGGCACACTTGAGGCTTTTACTCTTAGTAGGGAGAGGTATTGGGTTCAATTTTTCTCTCTCACACTAGGTATATGAGATCTCACTTTAATGGTAGCTCATAAAAATGGTTTTTATCATCTCGATGATACTGAATCTCGTATCAATCTTAAAATATGGACATTGTCCAAAAAAAAATAATAAAAAAAAATAAAAAATGAGGTGGCTAGCCACGTGGACATGACTTGATTAGTCTCCCAAAAGTAGACAATCTTAACAAAGAAGGGAACTAACAATACCCTTTTGCAAATATAATAATTCTCATCTTATTCCAAATGACGATTGAGGTTAAGATTAGACTTTAGTTTAGTCGCTACAAATTATATAGCACTTCACAAACATAGTTTATTAACAAATTAAGCAAGAAAAAACAAAGGGAACGTCCAAGTTTCAAGGTTAGTTTCTGAGTAATGCTATCATCTTATTAGTTGCTTTGCTTTCCTTTATGTATCTTTGGTCAGTTACTTTTTAGTTGTTTTTAGTCACTTTGATTTATATATATATGTATGTATATATACCTCTTCTCCTGTTTCTCTTTTAATGAAACAGGTTTTCTTATACCCTCTACTTAATAGTTATTTTGCCTTTCAATTTGTTTCACTTTTTGGGTTTGTTTGATTGCCCCCAGATTTTTGAACCAATTTTTGAAACTTCATATTTGGGCTCCATTGTTATGGCTCCCTATTTGATTGATCCATGATTTTCAATTGTCTTTTTGCCAATCATGTTGATGCTTTTATTTTGTATTATCTCGATCATGATTTACTTTCATTTTGTATCATCTCTATCATGTACATATGATTTACTATTGGGTTTTGAATTTGAGACGCCAATATTAAGTTGACGCGAACTAAATTCATATTAATTATTAACTGATGAATATTAAAAATTTCATGATACTAGTAAAGAGAATTGTGAATACAAGTGTTATATTCATTTGTAATTAAAGATATACTTTGACTTAAATAATGAAACAAATCATTAGAAGTAAGCGACACAAATCTACTTTTGTTTTTCACAATATTACATTTGCAAACATAAGCTATCCATGCTATGTTAATGATCTATGGTAACAGATTGACTAGAGTGTTAACTACTTTTTTTTTTTTTTTTTTGTGTCAACCATTTGTTGTAGTCTGTCACTTTCATGGGAAGTGCATTTTCCATCACATCAGAGTTCGAAAACAGGCACACAGATGCAATGGTTTTGGAGGTAACAAGGCATTTGGGAACTGTGCCCTTTATTAGCATGAAGATCCCTCCAGGTGAAGTGAGAGATTTATACTACAGAGATCTTCAAATTGAAGAGAATCCGGATCGTCCCCCTCTAGCCTCTGTTTCCGTGGAAGGTGCTGCTGAAGCAGAGAAGAAGTTCATCTTCTCCACTCTTATCAGGGACAATGCAAAGCTGGTTCTCAACTTCGAGAAAGGGAAGATTACTGTTCTTCCAGTGGAGGGAAATATTGTGGCAAGAATTGGGTACTTGGTGCATCCTTTTATGCTAGTTTCTTTTGTCTGGAGCAACATGAGTCCATGACAGAATCAAACACTTGCTTTATTTTGGTTAATTTTTCTTTTAGTTGTCCCCTTAATTGATGCCTTGATTTATATGGTTGTAGTTACATTTTGTTTTATGTATTTTGGTTTGCGTTTCTGCCAGGTGCATTGTCAAGCTGAGGCGTACCGTGGCAGAGATAGGGGAACATATGGGGAAGAAACTCCACAAGAACTAGCCCTCACAGGTAACCTTGTCAATCATATAATCACTCTAATAAACTAAAGATTATTTCTTTCTTTCAAACTTTCCAGCAATTTTTTCATTAACTTAGAAGGGAAGTTTTACTTCTGTGGTGGTCGATGATTGAATTCATGGTTTTTTAATACTTCCAAAGGAGTTTTTGTCAATTTATTACTCAGCTTTCGCCACTTTATTGTAATTTTTGTTCTTTGCTAAAAATATATGCATAGAAATTGAGAATATTAATATTTGTCAAGCTTTCAAAATTTTTCTATTTTCACTATCTACTATTTGACTCCAAGAATTGAGAATATTAATATCTGTCATTACCAGTATGATGATAATGTCTAATTGTTTGTTGTTTCTACAATTTAACTGAACAATTTACTCATAACTTCACAATTAAAGAAGTTTCATTATTTAACTGTGGTGATCAAGGTCTTTATTTTAAATTTTCCAAATACTAACATTTAATCTACCTACTACATTATCTGCTAATTAATAGATCTGATTAAGATTAGTAATGAATATTGCTTTATAAATAAACAATTTCATTCTTCTTCTGTACAGGAAACTCATTATCAAATAACATTTGGAGCTTGCTGTTTAGCCATGACATGTTCGTGTTGTAGATGTGTGCGCTGTATACGCATATTTAGTTTTTCTATGGCATTATGAACATTCAGTTGAAACTTCATAAACTTGTGGAAGTTGTAATTTTTAATTTACTTGTTGCTGGCCTTTATGGTCTTGATTACATATTATACATGGGTAAAGGAGCGTGTCTTGCGGAGAGACGGATTTTTTCCATCTCCCGATACGTAAAATTATCCTTTTGACTCCTTAAATTTATACTGTCTCCCTGTAAAATGAGGGGTCAAAAGGATAATTTAATGTTTCGGGCGATTAAAAAAATTCATTTCTCCGCGAGACACGACTGTCATCTCCCTACATACATTGTTGAAGTGCATACCTGTGCAATATAAAAAGAAACACTTCCTTTATCAAATCAATAATAGTGAACTAGGCTTAAGTTTACTTGTAGACCTATTAGGCCCAGTTGTCTTTGTCGGTCACTTAGCCCAAAGGAGAATTACACTGTACCATATTTATTGGTTCACAGAAAGCATACCATAAGAATGCTGTGAATCGAATGAGAATTTTTAGTGATTCTTACATAAACTTTGGAAATCGAATGAGAATTGTAGCTCGTAATTAGAGGGATTCATACGAGTAGACTATTATTTCTCAAGGAAAACGCAATATGCTTTGAAAGAGAAGTGACAATCCATTATGCTAGCAAAGATACTGTGGAGTTCCATGGAAAATTCAAACTCTAGTTCAGTATATAATTTATATAACAGGCAATTGCTTTTGTTTTCAACAAAGTTGTAGTTTGAATAGTTAAACATAAGCTATAATGTTTGTACATTTCCCTTCGTGCATTGTAAATCTTCCATCAAAGTTGGATGTTTTGGTGTACTCTGTTGTCTATGGAATGCAAACTGTTTATTTTCGTTCAAAAAAAATATTATAGAATACAAGTGACAAGAAGTTTAAATTTTTAAAATAAGCTTTTGTGTATTAAAAAATAGATAGATGTTAGAAAAAATTTATCATTTTTAATGGAATTCACCTGCTCAACTCCGAAATTGGTAAAATTCGTGTACTACCAAATACATATGGCATTAAACCTAAAAAATAATAATTATAATAACGTAGCTACTTCTGTACTTCTGTACAGCTACTCATGTAAATGTAGCTCATTGACACTCTTACAACCTCTGTACAGGAAATAATGCAATTATTTAGAGTTTGAAAACAACAACTCCTTAAAATTAGTGTGTCGACCACAACACCCAAATAGTGCAATTTCTAGGGCTCCATCAGTCTTCATCTATCACAAGCAAACAAAAGATTAGAGAGCAGCATATATAGCATATGAACTTCCTCTGGCTTTTGGGGCTCTCTTGTCTCCACCATGTAATAGTGACAAAAATAAAATCAACCTCTCATCAATTACCATATGCTGAAAAAGCACTTATCTTTGATGATGGCAAAAAGAATGTCAGTGAAAAAATAAAAAGCAAAATTAAAGAAGTGAAAGTTTCAAAAAAGTAGTTAATGATAAATGGTGTAAATTATTTTTACCCATATCATGTATATATATATATATTTTTTAAGCTTTTCATGACTAGTCGCTTTCCTCTAAGGCAGACAAATTAGATGTCAAACACCACATCTAATCACAATTTCATTATATTTAAGTGTAATTTTTTGTGCTCAAATTAACTTTTGGAGATTAATTACCTCACGAGTATCATGCATGTGTCAATCCACTGTATTGGTCTTGAGTGGGGATCAATCCAACAACCAGTTTTGTGTGTTTTCTAAATTTTACATAGCTTTTTATACGTCCATTTCTATGTTCAAGATCAATGATTAAGACCAAAGTATTAGAACTAAGAAACAAAATTATATAAAAGTTTGGCCCAGATGCATCCCAGCTAATTCTTAAAGGTACTTTTATTTTATGCCAAGTACACTAATATTTAATTATTTAGTTCACTTTATCAGCAATAATTTTATGTTATCTCATATTTTAACTAGAACTTAAATTTTACGAAAGTAGTTATTATTATTTTGCTCTTCCACTTTCGATTATGAATAAATTATTTATTTATTTTTAACAAAATTAAAAAATATGAATTTTTATTTTTTTTCAGAATAACGAATGAAACACTTTAGGCTATGATTTGATGAGGAGATATTCCACCTATGTGCATGATCATTTCTCTCTCTCTCTATATATATATAAAGATAGATATATAGATAAATATATTAACCACTAGTCAAAATCATATTGAGGGTTCCCTTATTTCCCTGTTACAGTCAAAAGAAATCAACAAAATTTCCAAGAAGATGGCGAAGTCCTCAACATCAAGCTGTTGTAAAGGGCAAACACATACACATTTACATATAATAGGACATAGATAGAGTTAGATATATATAGCTGCCATAGATAGATAAGTTTAGTCAACTTTACTAAAATGTTGGAATTATGGGCGCCGAATATAACCAAAAAATGTTTATGATCATTTAGTTTTTAAAATACCTCAAGTTCACGTATATGAGTGTGCTAATGCTAGCTATATATATTTAAAGGAATAATATTCAATGAAATCACAATTGTGCATCCACACACACACACACCAGTAGGTAGTTTATAGCATGAGGATTTTTTTTTTTTAATTCTGAAATGGGAGAGTTCAGATTTCGAGTTTAATACCTGAGGTTGCTTCTGCTAAAATTTATGTTGCTTTTTATTTATTGATGATTCGATTTAAAAAGGAATATGAGTACCTTGAAACTAAGTTAGTTTTGGCTAGTAAGTGATTTTACTCCATACCATTGATCATAATTAACAAAAAGCTTACTTTAATTAGCAATTTTGATTATAGCCCATGTCATTGATCATTATTTAACATTAATGCTCCATTTGTTTCGAGTAAAATATTTTTGTCTCTGAAAAATATTTTTTAGAAAAAATATTTTCCAGAAAAATTTAATATTTTTTTATATTTGACTACAACAATAGAAAAATAGTTTAAAATTTTTTTTAGTATTTGGTTTACAATAGATTTTTTTTCTAAATTATACAATATTATATAAAAATAATAACATTATATTTGATTTTTTTCTCTCTCTTTATATTTGATAGATATTCAAGTTTTGGAAAATAACTTCCTATTCTTAAAATGGAAAGTTATTTTCCTTTAACTAATAACTTATTTTTTTTGTAATCCAAATATTAAAAAATAAGAAAAATATTTTCCGCAATTAAACAGGGCCTAAATAATATAATTTTTAATTTTTTATAACTTTTATGCAAATCTTATTTAGGATATTATAACTATTATATATAACAGTCTCGTATAATAAGTTATATGTATGTTTTAATTTAATAGGTTTATAAGATGTGATATATATGATTCAATTAATTTTTTTGGACGAACTGCCGATTTTATGTTAGGACGTATAATTTGAAGGACATGCCTGTCTTTTCTTTCTGATGTACGTAGTTGCTATGATTAATAGTACATG
>CATIWO010162076.1:0-11695 GCA_949673435.1 Macaranga tanarius
AGCAATTTTGGCCTGAATTTCATTGGTAACCTCTCGATGTTATCCAAATTAATGTTCAGTAACTGAAAAGTAATAAATTAAAGTTTTGGAACCAAAATGAAATTTCGAGCAAAGTTTGGTGACTAATGGTACATTTTACCCATGATAAATGATTGCCAACATTTATCTTTTTCTTCTATTTTAGTGATAAAATCCTAATTTTAAATCAAAAGTAGAAAAATACTTTTTACATGCTTATTTGGTATAGGATAAGAAAATCTATTGCATAATTTATTTAATGGTTTATACTTTATTACTAATATTGTTTTTTCTCTTTTCTTGTTCCGAATGTTTATTTACTATAAAGGCAATCATCAAATGTATATAGAAGCAAAAAGAGAAAAATAGAGAAATGTTAATATTAATAAATACTAGTTCATGTACATCCCATATACATGAATCCTTAATAGATAATAAAGATATAATATCACCTTTAAGAAAACCTTATACATATATATATCAGAATGAACAATATAATCTTTATGAATCAGTAATAAAAGTGTTAGAATTAAATCAAATCAGAATACTTATTAAATTAAATGAAATACAACATAATGAAATAACAAAAATATTATTAGGAATAGATTTTTTAGAATCTATGAAACCTTTTACTATAATTTCTACACATATAAACATAACATATGAAGGGAAGAAAATCTTCATCCCTTTATCACATAAAAGACCCTACAACTAATTTTAGAAGTTTCATAGTAAAAATAAATAATAAGAATGTACAAACATTAGTACATACAGGATCCCAAATTACTTTAGAACAAACAAAATTAGCAAATACTTGAACAACCTTAAAAATACCTTTTAAATTATCAGAAATAGAAAAAATTATTTATACTATCAATAGAGTAGCAACAAATATACCCATTATTATAGGAACTAAAACATTAAAAATTTCATTACTCTTTGAATTTAATTATAAATTTTCTTTAATCCTAAGAAAATCATTCTTTGATATTCATAATCCTTGGTATATATATCCTCAAAAGTATGAATTTCACACACTATGTGGACATAGAATAAAAGTACAGAGACTTACAAGATCTCAACTGCGCTATTAGATGCGTGGTGGGATTCATATATTATAAGAGAAAGAACAAAAGAATAATATAGAAAATACAATTTTAGAATTAAATTGTGATATAGGAGTTTATCAAACCCAAGTAGAAAATAGAATAATAGAAAAAATCGCTAGTTTAGAAGAAGAAAATCCCATAGAAAAATGGAAAAAATATAGAACAATCATTCCAATAAGAATTAAAAAAGAAAATAAAAATAAAAATTATAAAAGGGAAAGAAATAAAAGCAACACCAATAATATTAAAAGAATATGAAATATATATTCAAGAAATGTTAGAAAAAAGATTTTGTAGTCCATCATCTAGTCAACATAGTTATAGTGTCTTTATAGTAAATAAATATTCGGAACAAAAAATAGAAAAAATAAGATTAGTAATAAATTACAAACCATTAAATGAATTATGTAATAGATTTTCTTATCCTATACCAAATAAGCATATATTGTTTAAACAATTAGAAAATAAAAAGTAATTTTCTACTTTTAATTTAAAATCAAGATTTTTTCACTGTAAAATAGAAGAAAAAGGTAAATGTTAAATAATATTTATCACTCTATAAGGATTATATGAAATGAATGTTTTACCATTTGGTTATTTAAATAGTCCTGCTAAGTTTCAGAAATTTATTAATACAATGATAGAACTGTTAAAAAATTTTACTTTAGCTTATATTGATGATAGTTTGTCTATCTGTAAACTGTATGTCTATTTACTTTCATGCATGTTTATGTATATGGTATCAGAGCGTGATTAAGGAGAGGACTTATAAAGATTTTAGAATAATGAAAAGAAAATATGAACATTTGATGATAGTAAGTAGTAATAATGAGCAAGTTAGTAAATATTTTGAAACAAATACTTTATTTTGTAATTATAAAGAATCACATAAGTCACATAGTATAGAAGGTAATAGAGTAAAAAACGTAATAATAGATATGATAACTAATTTAGTAAAAAACGTAATAATAGATATGATAACTAATTTAGGTGATTGGCTCTATAATAAATTATTAACAATTCAAGAAAATAAAGAAAATTAGAAAACTTGACTTCTATTATAGAAAAATTAGTAGACCAACAGTATAGAATAGAGTTATTAGTAAAAGAAATATTAACTATCACATTATTATGACTTCTACAATAGATAAAATCTTAGATAATATTTGTAATTTAAATTAAAGTAGACTATCAACATTAGAATCTTTATAAAATGAAACAAAAAAGACGATAATTGAAGAACAAGAAACTTTTAAATTTTTAGAACAACAAGAAATGTCAGAACTACTTAATACAATAGAATATAAAAATAAAATGATGATATTAATAATAATAATAAAGAATACTACAGAAAAAATGATAAATAATGGAGAACTTGACCCCTAATTTTGATAAATTAGTGAAAAATTATATAGTAAAGAAGAAATTTTATCCTTAGCAAAAGCATATGAAGATAAAAGTAGGGAAGCTCAAATTTGGCATAATACTCATGACATAGATCATCATAGTTATTAATTTATGAAAATAAAACAAAAAACAAATCTTTTAGCATGTATTAAATATACTAAAATAGCAAGAGAAATAAAATAAAATGTCTCTAGAAGATCAAATATTTATAAAATAGCCTTATAATATGCTAGAATTTATGATGAAAAATTTGCAGGAGTAACAATACCAAAAGAATTATCAAATACACAAAGATTATTAGTAAGACAGAATAATATTAATTTTCATATAAATTATTTATATAATAATAATATTAAAAAATATATAAAAGAAGTTAGAGAAAAAATAATAGAGGTAAAAAATGAATTAAGGAGAACACAAAAAATATTACAAATAATAAATGAAAGACAAAATAGACCCGTGGAAATTGAATATGATAATAAATAATGGAGTAAAATAGGAATATTTAGTTCAGAAACAAATTCTGAAGAAATATTAGATATAATACATCAATTAGAAGAATGTTAGTAAGATAGATTAAAGAACGATGAAGAAAATATAATGCATGTTCTGTCATTATCTAGTACTAAAGATAAAAATAAAATAAAAGCAAAAGCATGATAAACCCTTAGAATAGGTAGTCGGTCATCATAACTTTTGTAATCTATAAATAGAATATATTTGTATCGAATCAGTTCCATATATCAATAAATTTTCTATGTTTTAATATATCTCTGTTCTGTCAAAAAAAATATATATATATATATCTCAGTGAGTAGAAGCTATCTCTCTATAAGTTATCTTCCTCTTTCTATTATTTGATCCTTAGCTTTAAGTATATATAATTGTTATTCACAGTGTTAATTATTTTATTGATGATATTGTTACTGTGATATTAGATAGTTTGTCTATCTTTAACAATTTGTACGTCCATCATGTATACTTATATAATTTCTTAATGTAACATAGCATATATATTTTAGAATATTCATATTATTATTATTTGGAGGCAATTCAATTTAAGACGAGACCAAAAAAAAAAGAAAAATATCCAAATTGGACCCTTACTTTTTACCCTAGGAGGACATTGGATCCTAAGATTTTTTTGGACCAAATTAGAATTAATATTTTTTAAAATTAAAGCCATATTGGACCTTTTATTAAAAAACCTTTACAATTAAGTCCTAAAAACTAAAGAAAAATTTAATTTTAACAGTTAACTAATAAAAAATTATTTACACTAACAAATAAAATTGATAATTTTTTTTAGAAACTATATATAAAGTAATTATAAAGATTTTAAAATTTTTAAACCAACATAAGAATTTTTAAAATTTTTAAAAAAAATTTCAAAAAAAATCAAAGAAAACTTTGAAAAATTTAAAATCTTTATAATTAGGTCGTATATAGTTTCTAAAAAAGATTTATCAATTGTATTTATTAGTCCATATAATTTTTTATTTGTTAACCATTAAAATTAAAGTTTTATTTAGTTTTTAGAACTTAATTGTAAAGATTTTTTAATAAAAGGTCCAATACGGTTTAATTTTAAAAAGATAAGTTCTAATTTGGTCCCAAAACAATTTTAAGATCCAATATGCTCCTAAGGCAAAAGGTGGGGTCCGATTTGGACCTTTTCCCAAAATAAAACTTATTATAATACCAA
This sequence comes from Macaranga tanarius, assembly GCA_949673435.1. Classification (NCBI taxonomy): domain Eukaryota; kingdom Viridiplantae; phylum Streptophyta; class Magnoliopsida; order Malpighiales; family Euphorbiaceae; genus Macaranga; species Macaranga tanarius. The sequence goes on from CATIWO010162076.1 coordinate 4,240, forward strand.
ATTTATTCTTATTTACAGCTTGGCAAATTTGGAACCAAAGTTTTTTTTCTAACCACGTAGAGATTTTTCTTATATAGAGTACCATTATGAAAAGATTTTACTTTGTAAATATATATTAAAATTTATTGTGTTGTTTACACTCCAAATATAATAAATATGGAATGTAAGTATTAATACGTGGAGTTTAAAAATCCTCACCAAAAAAAAGTATCACCGTTTATTTTTTTGCTATATTTTTCTGCTTTAGTTGTTTTTAGGAGAAAAAAAAAAAAAAAAAGGTGAATTACTATTTCTCCGCTGAGATTTGGTCTTAATAACTATTTCACCATTATTGTTTATGGAACCAACTAAAATACCTTTATGTTTTATTTTGTCTATTAAAATATTTTCATCAAATTTTAGCTACATTTTCAGGTAATCAAAGAAAAACAAAGTCAATTGTTTATGGAACCTTGTGTTTTAGTGGAAGAGTATATTACTCATTTTAATGATCTTTAATGGTTGAATTACTTTTTTTATATATGGAAGAATAATTTAGTAGATAAAAATAAAATATAAAAATATTTTAATTGACTCTTCCTCAAAAAAAAAAAAATGACTCTACAAATATGGTGAGGGTGAAATAATTATTACGAAGAGTACTTCATCCAAAAAAAAAAAATTGTGATTAAAATAAAATTAATGCAATTATTAAAAAAGTAAACATCATCTAATTGGGAGGAAATATTTTTCTATTGTGTGATGAGTAGGGCTGAGCGGGTCTCGGAGCAGTCCGGAGAACGCAAAATCTCTGGACCCGACCCGAACGTCGGAGATTTTAAAAAATAATTCTCCGGACCCGGATTCGAAAATTAAAATCTCCACTCCGAATTGCTCCGAAAAATCGGAGCAAGTCGGAGCGGAGATTCGGAGAAAATGGAGATTTTATTATCTAAAAATAATAATAACTATATATCTTATTGTTGAATTATATTAAATATATTATATCCAATAAATAGTACTATATGCCTTATAAATTTTATATATTAATTTTTATTTTAATATTTATACTTTAATAATTTTACATTTTAACATATAAAACAATATGATTATAATTTGAACATATAATATAAGATGATTATAATAGTATAACTTTATAATACATCCTAAAAAATTTTATGATATAAGATGATTATAATATTACAACTTTATAATACATCATATAATATAAGATGATTATAATAGTACAATTTTATAATACATCAACTTATCAATAATTAATTATCAACATTATAATTTATAATTTATCATAAAAAAAAATTAAGATAATAACTATTTGTAAAATTTTTGAAATATACATACTCACACAAATACACACACATATATATAATAAATTATCGGTTCTGGTTTCGGTTCTTCGGTTCGGAACAATCCGGTTCGGTTCGGAGAACTCATTTTCTCCAGACCCGCTCCAATACAAATTTTCGGGTCAGTTCGGTTCGAAGAAAGTCAAATAGTCAACGGATATTTTCGGTTCTGAAGATTTTTCGATTCGATTTTTCGGTTTTTCGGGACAGTTCGGAGTTCTCCGCGACCCGTGCTCAGCCCTAGTTCAAATCATTGGCATATGCACACTTTACTATTTCTACTGCGGATAAAGCTATCGTGCCAACACCAGAAAATACATCACCTATGTAATTGTAAAACAAAAGTTACAAAAGAGAAATAGGTCAGCGCATTAATACAGCCACTATCCATGTAGAGGGCATGGCTTTAAAGAACAATTATCATAAAAAGGTGCTTCCGATGATAGGCACTCAACATTTATTAAAATTACAGATTCAACTTTCATCACCTGACCAAATGTGATGACCCATTAACTCACAGCCCTCATTAAAAAATGCTATAAGCTAAAATATGTACATATATGAAGCTAAATGTGATGACCCACAAACTCACATTCTTACCGGGTTAATCCTTAGTGTAACATAAGAAGATAAAATCTCAGAGAATTCAGTTGAAATCTTAAATATTTCGCAAGTGAGGAAATATACACTCTTGCTAAATCAACATGAAACTGCAGTCCATTCTCAACTACCATGGTCACAAGAGAGTGATTTCCTGCCAAAACCTCAAGTTGCATTGTTCTGCAGTCAATATGTATGACATCAATCTTATTTACAACAGTTTGTATCTTTGGCTTATTTTTATCCAGGACTACCTGCAACGAGAGTATATATTCATTAAAAATAGTTTATAAATTGTTTTTCCAAAAAATATCAAAATTGCACAAAATAACAGCTTTTCAAAAAATAAGACCCTTTAACTCCTTTCATGACTTGAAGGTCCGTAATGTGAGCCGTCTTGTTTTTCAAGCATGCCTCAAGGATATATCGTGAGGGATGTGAGGTAAGCTTTGAACAGCTATGAGCTGCTTATATAGCATATGCTCATCCCTCAGATTCAGGTGTGCAATATGCTCATTGTCTCAAAAGCTGAGGGAACAATTTTACCATTTGGCAGCAAGGCCTCCAAGACCTGAAGAAACTACAGCTATTAAAATTCAGTCATTTTGCAACCTTTCAGCAATTCCCAGTACTACAAGAGCCTATAATTACATGTGTAAATGATGCCCTTTCGACAATCTCCCTGGCAGTGACATTCATGAATTAAAAGTTTGGGAATGGTAGTGCTGCAAGATAATGAAACTTATAAATGCATATCTCTAATTCAAGCAACTTCACTCACCATAACAATATCTACATTTCTACTCAAGTTTGAGTACACTTGGACTAAAGTAGAACTTGCACAAGTGCACAAGTTCAAGTTTTGGTTCATTAAACAACATAATTCAACACTTTCAATTAGGAAAGCATTAATGATACAAACATATAACTTTTAGATTAATATGTAAAATAACAAATGAAAATATATAGGTCAAGTATTATGCAAACAAAAAATAAATAATGATATGTTTTATATAAAGTACTATTCACACTTTGCCACTTGAGGCAGCCAAGTTAAGAGTACATAAAACAAAGCATAAAGATGAAAAACCTCAGAGAGGCTTGAACTTGGTTTATTACCTTCTTTTCAGATACACATGCCAAACCAAGCCCCAACTGTTTATTAACAACTAATTTCATTTAAGGCATGGGGAGGGCCACGTATTTGAGGACATCTCAGGTCTCTAAAAAACTGAATAGACCCTATAGAACTACATTTAAAGGACAACGTAATATCACCTTAGTGGTCTTTTGAGTTCAAAGACCTAACTCTTATAGACTGCATATGCAGTTGAGCTTGAACAGTCAAAACAAATGGACGGACACGCAAGTAAAAGACATCATTACGTCTTTGGAGAGAAATACCTCACCATCTGCCAGTAGTCATAAAACATTGTCCACTTGCATCTAACAAGCTCGAAGGTAGAAGTTGATCTTTTTATTTTTTATTTATTTTTTATTATTTTTTTAGCTTCTTGCAGAGCAGCCTGAAAAAACAGGATGAATAAATTAGCAGGGACACTATAAACAAGCACAAATATATAACCGTAATATTTCATGATTACTAATCAAATGATGTGTCACAATTAAAATAAATCTAAAAGAATATTCATGCCGTGGTCATTGATCAAGACATTCTGGTGTTTCATAACTAAGCCAAGGAAACTGGCTTGCTTTTAAGTAGAAGTATTATGTGTTTATTATTATCAGATGATTTATTTCTCACACCATTTCACAGTCATATCACTGATTTCATGAAAACTTTCTATATACCTCCTAGGGCACCTAATACATCATCTTGCTCCTCCTTTTTCAGAGAAAGACAAGGGTAGACCATACTGAAATGCTCTCTAAGTGATAATTGAAGAATGTTCAAACAATTTTTTTTCATCACATGGAATGTGATTGGTGATAGGATTGATATCTCTGCTCCTCAGCCCACTACCAAGCCAAGTTTGTCTTCTCAGGAAAGAGCAACCTATGTTGGATATATCCATTTCCAAGTAAATATTTTCCATTATCTTTCCTTTCCCTTTCTGAATGTTAAATTACTTTGCAAAACCAAGTAAACTCTAGTGTCCTTTACCAAATAACACATAAAAAAAAATTGATGCAGTCAAAAAGAAAAGACCACAATTCAAGTGGATGCTTCAGTGCCTAGCCTCTCTAGAATTAGATATTGAAAAAGTCAATATGCTATTGCAAATTATTAATTAAGAAGACTTTCTGGTCATAGAAGGGCTAGACACTCCATCTACACGCAAATTAACACATTATTCATTATATGATCACCAAGATCATATTTTACCAAGTTAAACTTTTTGGGCAGCAAATCATATAAGAAAGCTGAACACATTATTGAATCGTGACAAGAAACACCATGCACAAAATGAAAAACACATCAAACAATACAAATGCTACAAAAGGGCAAAAAACTAAATATGAAATTGAATCACAAAGCTTCAAAAGAATTAGGATTAGCAACCTTGATAGCCTGAGGCAGATCCTCCACTTCCTTATCTGCATACCTCTCATCCAAAAGCAACACCATTGTGGAACCTCTCCACTTCCTCCTTCCTCAACAAACATTTCCCTGTACAAAACAGGACTCAATCCTTCACCATCTCCTCTGCTCTACTATAAATCCCTGCAGTTAAAGCATCAACCTTTCCTTCTTCAATACCAGTATTCTCATTCTCATTTATTTTTTCTCTTCTGCGTCTTGTTTATCTCCATCAAGGAGCTTTGCACCCAATTGGAATTGTGAATATTGGTCCTGCTGGTGTTGTTGATGTGTGAATTGAAATGAGATTTTGCCTTTATAGAAGAGAGGGTCCATGATGAAGGATGGCTTTTGGGGATATAGTACTAGACTGAGTACAAGATATCATTGTGAGCTTTTTAGGGAATAATTGGGTTGTTGTTTGTGGGAGAAGATGATGGTGTCTGGGGGAGATTTTGTTGTTGATAGCCGATAGGCGTGTAAAGGAGAGCTGAGCTTCAACTAACTCCGGTTTGACAAGCGAGCTAAATTTGTTTATGTCATTTACTGTTTGTTGGCTGTAGCATGTGCTTTATTTGGAAGGGAAATGATAGGTAACTCGAGCAAATATATCGCGCTGAGTTATCAAATTACGATTTTGGCTCCTTCATCTTGAAGGGGCTAATAATTTATTTAGGTGAAAAGATAATTTTATATTTAAAATTATATTTTTATTTTTAAAAAAAATTTTCTCCCTTCTATAATGTAGGGGGCAAACTGATAAATTATCCCCCGCATGATATCTCAGTGTGAGATACAAACATTTTCCGTATTTGGAAAGGAAACTGATACATATCTCCCTGCGCGACATCGCGCAGGGAGAAAAAGACAAAAAAAATATAGGAGATAAAAAGATATTTTTATCCCCAAAATTACACTTGCCCTTATTTATTATTAATAATAAATTATATAATAATTAAAATATATATATATATATATATTAATTATTTAATTAAATAAATTGACAAAATCTAAAACCTAAAAAAGAAATAGGTGAACCTGTTGTGTCATAATTTACAAACTCATATAATATAATATATTTATTATTTTTGTATAATATAAAAATTATATAATAATAAAAAATATATATTTTAATTATTTAATTAATTAAATTGACCAAAATCTAAAACCTAAAAAAGAACTGAGTTAACCCGTCGTTTCATAATTTATAAACTCGTATATTATATTATATTTTTTTTATTTATATATTTATAAAGGGAAAAGGTGCAAATAAGCACCTAATGTTTGGGCCAAGGTATAAGTAGGCTCCCGAAAGTTTTTTTGGACTAAACACAACCTTAATGTTGCTAAATCTAGTCATTTAGCCCTTAAAAAAATCTAACATCTAAAACAATTACAATATGGTCCCCAAATTTAGTTTTCTATCAAAATATTTTAAATATTTTAAATTAATAAATAAAATTACCCTTAATTTTTTTAATAGTATAATTCTTAAAAAATTATTTTTAATTATCAATTTAAAATTTTTTATTTAATTATCAATTTTTCCAAATTAAATTATAATTTAAAATAAAAATTTAAGTTAAATTTTATTTTATTATTATTATTACTCAAACTTACGGGTAATTAAGATCAGAATAAACATATAAACATATATATGATTCATCTACTACTTACAAATAAAAAAAATGATAGATATACTCAATTAAGTACCATACTAGCATTTTGATGATCATAATAATAAATCTTATATATTATGTATTAACATCTCAGTAGTCAAAAACAAAGATTGTAGCCTTTAAAGCTCAATTTAGCATAAACCTTTCCCTAAAATCCTGAGATCATAACTAGAAGCTAAGGACAACATTAAAGAACTAATTAAACATTAACAAGCTAATTAATTAAGGGATCAAGCTGATGAAATCAAGATCCTGAGAACCCCATCCTTCATCTCATGCACAACCCTGCTGCAATGAATCCTGCAATTACTATACATTGGAGGCAATGAAATGCTGCCATGATAGTCACACTGTCACACTCTCACCACAAACTTATCCATTAATACACTTAATAATGAATTTAATGACAATAAAGTATCACTTAGCAATATCATCACACCATTTTAAATAAGAATACTTAATTACAACTCAAATTCGTTCTTCCATTACATATCAATTCTAATATCTTTATCTAGTCGTGCCAATAACCATGACACTGTCCTTTCTTTGCTGCTATCCCAGCAGATATCAAGCACCTAACCTGAAAAATTTTTAAAACAAAGGAGTGTGAGTAATTTCAAAAGGAAATTACCCAGTGAGCAATTAAAATATATTTAAAAATTTATTTAAAGAAGACCAGTAAAGAGTATTTCTCTATTCTCCAATCATAACTATGCTTATTATTAATTAAGCATACTTAGATTATACTCTTAAAGTTATATTCTATTTACTCAAATCACCAGACCTGACACCTCTTCTTTAGATCGTTGAGGTCCTAACCTGAACATAACTTAACTCCAATTCTCTAATCTCTTTATACTAATTCTTTCTAAACTTAGTATATCTTAAAATTTCATACTTATATATGATGATCCTTTTATCATCATATCCATTCTTACTTTCACATTATCATTTAGTCTTTCCTATAAACTTCATAACACCATTCCTTAACTCATTCTTATTTATATCGATCCTTATTGATAAAGTCCCACAGTATTATTACATCTTCATTGCAAATTATGCACCCGGCCCCTGGCAACGGCTATGCATACGTGTACCCGGCCCCTGACAACGGCTATACACGGTGTATTCGGCCCCTGGCAACGGCTATACACATCTGCTAGCTTCATCTTACTGAGTATCATGTGCATCCGGCCCCTCGGCATCGGCTATACACATCCATTCATTTTAATTATAAATTAACATGTGTTCTACTTATCTGTAACTCTATCTATATAGTAATAATTGTA
>CATIWO010162078.1:0-16069 GCA_949673435.1 Macaranga tanarius
AAAATTGTAAGATATATACACCCATGACTTGATTAGTTTAAGTTATGGATAAGATGTAAAAGACTCCTATTAGAAGTCTGCTTACTACTCTTTTGTAGAGTATGGGTTTTATGTTTTGTACGTAATATAACCCAAGTGATAACCTGACAATAAAATAGAACAGAACAAAAAAATTCTCTCTGCGTAATTTTCCTCCTTCTTCTTTAATACAAAAATACTTTATGTATATCATTCCATTGATATTTAGATTGTGAAGACATAGCCTTTGCTTTAGTAGTTAAGGCTCCGATCAACATATATATTAAGGTTTCCGCTGCTGGAGAAAAGGGTCAGTATTCTAAATCTCTTTGTGATTTATTGTTCTTCCATGTTTTTCCTTTCATGAATATTGTGATATATCAAAATATTTTTGTCACTTATTGGATTACATTTTTTATGTCAATAAATTTTGTAACATTAAAAAATATTGTCACTAATACTTTCACTAAAAACTTTAGCTTCGACTTACATATTTCAGCTACAAAATAAAATATAATATCACAAAAAGTTATAATCTGTATATTATTATGATTTTTAGTGACAATTTTAAATTAAGTTGTCATAAAAAGTTACAAAATTTTTGTGACAACATAATATATTGTAATACATTATTTTATGATTAATCAAAAAATTAAATTTTGTGATTGGTTAGAAAATCTTGTCATGTATTGTATATTTTTTATGGAAATAATCTCTATGACAATAAAACATTATCACTAAAAAATAGAACTAAATATTGTTATTATTTTTAATGATAATTTTTTATTAAGTTGTCATAAAAAGTTAAAAATTTTTATGACAATATAACAAATTGTCATATATTATTTTATGACTAATCGAAAAATTAGTTTTTGTTACTGGTTAAAAAATCTTGTCACGTATTGTATATTTTTTGTGACATTAAAAAGATTATCACTAAAAATAGAACCAAATATTGTTATTATATTTCGTGATAATTTTTAATTAAGTTGTCATAAAAATTGAAACTTTTTATGACAATATAATATATTGTCATATATTATTTTTTTGATTATTTAGTAAATAATAATTTGTGACTAGGTAAAATATCTTGTCACGTATAATCTATTTTTCGTGACAATTTTTTTTTGTGATAATTAAAAACTTATCACTAAAAATGAATCCAAATATTATTGTTATTTTTGTGATAATATTTCATTAAGTTTTTTTAAAAGTTGAAATTTTTTGTGACAATATAATAATATTGTCATATATTTTTTTTAAACTAATCAATAAATTTGATTTTGTGACTACGTAAAAAAAATTATCACGTATAGTCTATTTTTCGTGACAATAAAAAAAATTATCACTGAAACATAGAATTCTCAAATTGGTACTTATATAAGAAGAGAATATATACAAATATATACTATATATATGACTTCGAACATGCATATAGCTAAAATACACATAGATCCTTCAAAAAACAATTTGATACAAGTAATAAAATAATCAAATAAAAAAAAGTACTTACCTAGAAAATAGATCTTTGCTTCCAATGTTTGTATCTCCTTCACCTAAAAAATTAATAATAAATTTAATTCTCAACAATAAATTTGAATTGAATATAAGAAATCTGTGACACCCCTCTCCATCGGCACCCATGTTGGACAGATTTACGACTTACACTGTCCATCACGGAGTATCAGTGTGGAAAAGTACTACTTCTAAGAAAAAACCTAAGAAACTATCCAGATGGAATGGTTTAATAAATCAGAGTTAATAACATTTGTTTCGCATGAATAATATCTTAAAAACATCCACAAGGTTATTTGCTAATCTGGTATATTGATTATTGCTTAATGTTGACTAAAGGTTGCAACCTCAATTTTGATAATAACATAATATTGATAAAAATTGGGTACTAATTTATTTCAAGTAATTTGTGAAAGAGAAAAGGGCCATTGAGTTCAAAGCTTATATCAATTAAGCCCAAGAAGCTACAATCCATCAAGTTCAAGCCCATAAAGATTGCTCAAGCCCAAGTAGAGAATTTGAGGATAATATGGTAATTAGAAAATTATTGTAAGGATAGTTGAGTCAAGTGACTTTTCTTGGAAGCTCAGATATTTTGTCTCTTTGTGTCTAATATGCATAAATTTATTTAAAAAATAAAAATTAGCTTTTTATCTCATCAAAAATATTTTCATGCATATTTTTAGATTTGGTTGGCAAAAGATTTTTGCTGGCAAAGTGATTTTTGAGTGAACCAATGTTTGCAACTTTTGATGTGACTAAAAAGAGATAAACTTTGCTCTTCTCAGATATCAAAGCACACTTGTACAAAAATAGCAAAAAGTTCACATATTGTCCATAAGTAACTTCTGTGCATAGTCTAATTTGGAAAGCTGAATCTGTCTCTTATCAGAAACCTGATTTGCTGCCTAAATCTGATCTGCACATTTTTTGAAGACAAAAGGATCTTGTTACTCATTACATGTTTAGAAAATCACATGATTGAACCATGTCAAATTGCAGATCATGATATTTAAAAATTAGGGCAACCCTTGAGGACATATAAATGCATATTTTTCTCAATTGCTCATTTTTCTTAAGTGTGTGAGAGCAAGATTTGAGAGAGTTTTTTAGAGCTACTGGAGTTCTTTTTCTTATCTCAAAAATATGGTTGCTGGAGCTACATGTTAATGTTTTAAAAAATCATCTTTGAGCTTCCTTGATAGTAATCTTCTCTCTTCTTGTCCATAGGCTTCAAGTGTATCATATTTGCTTGAGTGAAAGAGACAAATACACATCTTCATCTTGTTCTTGAATCCTTGAAAGCACCATTTAGAGGGAAATGGGTGCGTAGTTGCTGGAGCTATCAAAACCAGTTTGCAGAGTTGCTGGAACTTATCAAAACCAGTTTGCAGAGTTGCTAGATCTAGAAAAAATTAGTGTTGTATACAGTTTGCTGGAGCTGTGTGGGAAAGACCAGTTAGGATTAGTTACTGGAACTAGAAAACTAGTGTGGGTAGAAGCTTAAGAAAGGGTAGTACTATGGCTGTAAACGGTTTGTCTCTTACCGGTTAAGAAAAGATCACTTTAACTTGTAAAAAATCTCAAGGGTAAGTCCTTGGGGAGTGGATGTAGGCATGTGGTGCCGAACCATGATAAAATCTTATGTGTTGATTTCTCCTTCATCTCTTTACTCTCTTATGTGTTGTTATGATGCTTGCAAAAATGGATTCACTTATTTAACTTGCCTTCATTCTACACTTGATTTAAATTGATTCATAAAACTAGCTCTCCTGCACTCAAAACTGTGTCCACAAGGTTTTTGAATTTGTACTATGTTTTAAGCTTCTGCATTTTAATTTGAGCTGGTAAAATTACTTTTCATTTTCAAAATAGTTTGAAAAGCTCAATTCACCCCTTCTCTTGAGCAGCTTAACAGACCTAACAATTAGTATCAGAGAGGATTTACCCTGCTAATATATCCATATGGCTGCTAGCTCGAGTACTGTTTCTTATGCCTCCAGGATTCCCGATGAAAACTCTATTTCTAGACCACCTCTTTTTAATAGAACCAATTTTGATTATTGAAGAAATAGAATGAAAAATTTTATTCAAGCTGTAAATATCGAATGCTGGAAAATCATTCTTAGTTGAGGACTTGCTATTCCTACTAAGAAATATGCTAAAGAACAAGAGATTCCAATACCTGAGTTAGAATATTCTGAAGCTCATTGGAAATTAGTCCAGCTAAGTGCCAAAGCTCTTAACATGCTTCATTGTACTCTTGATATGAATGAATATAATAGGATCTCAACATGCACTTCAGCTAAACAGGTGTGGGATAAATTTGAAGTAACCTATGAGGGAACAAATCAAGTCAAGGAGTCTAAAATTAATCTGCTGTGGAGAGATTACGAGTTGTTCTCCATGAAGCCTGATGAAACTATTTCTTCAATGAACACTCAATTTAGTGAGATTGTTAACTCACTTAAGAACCTTGGAAAAAATCTCACAGATGAAGAAATGGTGAAGAAGATTCTCAAATCCCTATCTGAAAAATGGGAAACTAAAGTGACTGTACTTTATGAAGTTAAAGACATGCGAAACTATTTTTATGACGAGCTAATTGGGTCTCTTTTCACTCATGAGATGATAATGAAAGGCAAGTTTAAGGACACCTTTGCAGAAAAGAAAAAGAGAGGAGACATCGCTTTAAAGATTGAATCAGACTCAAAAAACTCAACCAGCTCCAATGATGAAGAAGTAGGGCTCATCATAAGGAGATTTAAAAAAATGTTCAAGAGAGGTGGAAGGAGATACCAGAAGAATATGAAGAGAATGTTCAAGCCAAACTTAAACTACCAGACTAAAAAGGATACCACAGAAGTCATTTGCTTCAAATGTAATAAACCAGGACATTTGCGAGCTAATTGTCCTAAGCTGAAAAAGAAAACAAAGAAAGAGAAGCTCAAGAAGGCATTGGTTACCACTTGGAGTGACAGTAATGAATCCAGCTCATGTGATGAGGAGCAAGATGGAAAGGAAGTTGTAAATCTATGCTTGATGGCAAAGGAGGACAAAGAGATTGGAGAATCGCAAGCTGATACGGAGACTGAAGCTGACATGAGTACAAAATCAACTCAGGAGGTAAATTCTTCTGAACCCATCTCATATGATGAACTTGAATATGCCTTTAGTGAACTGTATAAGAAATTTAGAGCCTTGGCCAAAAAGTATAGTTCACTTAAGAAAGAGCTTAAGAATGTGAAATTTGAAAAAGAGACTTGTATGTGTGACATTTCTGAAGCTGAACTAAATAAACTTAAAGAAAAAGAAATGCATACTCAAAATCTTTATACTGAAGCCTCTAAGAAACTAGACCATGCTGTTTCTCAAGCTGATTCCTTGAAAAAGGAACTTGAAACTACCTTCGATGTAAATCTTATTATCTTACAAGAGAATGAAGAGTTACAAAAGAAAGTAGATGATCTAACTAAAGACCTTGAGAAACTCACTAAGGGAAAATAAAATCTTGATGCTATCCTAGGAAATCAACTCTTTGCAAATGGAAGACAAGGGCTAGGATATGAGAATATTGCTAGAGCTAAGAAGCATGAAAACTACTTTGTTAAAGCATCATCTTCATCACATTCTTGTTACATGCTTCTATTTCAATCATTCTGGTCGCATTGTGAAATTTTATGCTTACAAGAAAAATGTTTCTAAAGCTAAATTTATCTAGGTACCAAAAAAAACTAGGCAGACTTCAGAAACTAACCTGACAGGACCCAAACTAGTTTGGGTACCTAAAAATAAGTGATCTGATTATAGATATACCTAAAGAGCAAGGATGCACACAATAATTGGTATATGGATAGTGCTTGCTCTAGGCACATAACGGGTGATAGGACAAAGTTTACCCAACTAAAAATTCAAAATAGAGGAATAGTTAGCTTCGGAGAGGACAACAAAGCTAAAATTGTAGGACTTGGAACAATTGGCATAAATCCATCAATTGAAGAGGTATCTTTAGTTTCTGGTTTAAAGTCCAATCTTATGAGTGTGAGTCAGCTGTGTGACAAGAAAAATAAAGTCATCTTTGAACCCACTTATTGTGAAGTTCAAAGTTTGCATGATAATCAAACTCTTTTTGTTAGAAATAGAGTTGAAAATTTCTACTTGGTTAACTTTGAGAAATTAGATTATGCTAGCAATCTGTGTCTATCTTCTATAGATGATGATAGTTGGATTTGGCACAGAAGACTTGGTCATGCAAGCATGCACTTGATTTCCAAGCTATCTAAAAATGAGCTTGTAAATGGACTGCTGAAGTTGAAATTTGAAAAATATAGTATTTGTAATGCTTATCAATTTGGCAAACAAACAAGATCTTTTTTTTAAATCAAAAGGGTCAGTCTTGACAACCAAACCACTTGAATTATTGCATTTAGATCTATTTGGTTCGGTGTTACCATCTAGCTTAGGAGGAAAATCATATGCATTAGTTATTGTTGATGACTATTCAAGATTCACATGGACCCTCTTTCTAGCACATAAGGATGAGGCTTTTAATAAGTTTTTTAGTCTATACAAGAAACTTTAAAATAAAAAAGGCTACAACATCACAATGATTCAAAGTGATTATGGAAAAGAGTTTGAGAATAAGATATTTAAGGAATTCTGTGATGAGTTTGGAATAACACACAACTTCTCAGCTCCAAGGACATCTCAGAAAAATGGTGTTGTAGAAAGGAAAAATAGAATCTTGCAAGAAATAGCTCGGACAATGCTCAGTGAAGCTAATTTGCCAAAATACTTATGGGCTGAAGCTATTAACACATCATGCAACATCTTGAATATAGTATTGGTAAGCCCCTTATAAACTCTAGAAAGATAAGAAACCTAATATAAGCTACTTTAAGATCTTTGGATACAAGTATTTTGTTCACAATAACAAGAAAAGTCCTCTTGGCAAATTTGATGCAAAATCAGATGAAGGAATTTTTCTTGGATATTCTGAACATAGTAAGGCTTATAGGGTTTTCAATAAAAGAACACTTTGTATTGAGGAGTCAATTCATGTTGTGTTCAAAGAGACTAACCAAACTCTACTAAGTAGAGATATTGTCGATGACTTTCTTGCAGTGATGAAAATTCTAGACAAGAGCAAGAGAAACAAAGTGAAGAGACTGAAGAATAAGAGAACATAAGATCAAGAAGCTGATGAAGCTGAACAAAATCGGTGTGAAGAAAATCCTGACAATTAGCCTGAGCTCACATTAGACCCTGAGCAGATGAGACTGAAGAAAATTAAAGAAGCCCTGAAAGAGAGCTACCTGAAGAATGGAGGTACCACTGACATCACTCAAAGGACAATCTTTTAACAAGCCCTTCAAGCAAGCTTACCACAAGAAGTAGCTTCAAGAAGATGATTGGAAATGTGGTTTATGTCTCTAAGATAGAGCCAAAGACTATTGATGAAACCCAGCAAAATTAAAATTAGATTTTGGCCATGCAGGAGGAACTAAATTAGTTTGAGAGAAACAGTGTCTGGAAATTAGTTCCCAAGCCAAAGAATTAAACTGTGATCGAAATAAAATAGGTCTTTAGAAATAAGCTGGATGAGCATGGAAATGTGATAAGGAACAAAGCCAGACTTGTTGCTAAAGGTTACAACCAAGAAGAAGGGATAAACTTTGATGAAACTTTTGCACCGGTTGCTAGACTTGAAGCAATAAGAATCCTTTGTGCATTTATTTGTCTCAAGAACTTCAAATTGTACCAGAAGGATGTGAAGAGTGCTTTTCTCAATGGGTACTTAAATGAAAAAGTGTATGTCAATCAGCTCCCTAGATTTGAAGACCATGAGAAACCTGATTTTTTTTACAAGCTAACAAAAGCCTTGTATAGTCTCAAACAAGCTTCCAGAGCATGGTATGAGAGGCTAAGCAAGTTTTTGTTAGATAAAGGCTTTTCAATGGAAAAAATAGACAAAACACTCTTTATCAAGAATCAGCTTAAAAATATTCTGATAGTCTAAATCTATGTGGATGATATTATTTTTGGAGCTACTGATGGGAGTATGTGCAAACAATTTACTGAAATAATGATGGAAGAGTTTGAAATGAGTATGATGAGAGAATTAAATTTCTTCTTGGGCTTGTAAATTAAATAATATGAGGATGGTATCTTCATAAATCAGTCTAAATATGTCAGAAAGCTACTAAAAGAAATTCAAAATGTGTGAAGCTAAAATCAGCAAGACCCCCATGAGTACAACCACTAAGTTGGAGAAGGATGAGAAAGGTAAAGATGTTGATATCAAGTTGTACCGAGGTATGATTGGCTCTTTACTCTATCTCACGACAAGTAAGTCTAATATTTATTTTAGTGTGTGCTTGTGTGCAAGATTTCAAGCTAATCCTAAAGAGTCACATTTGATAGCCATTAAAAGGATCATGAGGTATCTTGTGGGAACTCAAAACTTAGGTCTTTGGTACTCTAAAGAAACTTCATTTGATCTTGTGGGATATAGTGATGTTGACTTTGCCAAAAATAGAGTTGATATAAAGAGCACATCGAGTACATGCCAATTTCTTGGGAATGCGCTAGTCTCTTGGTTCAGCAAAAAGCAAACCTCAGTTGCTCTATCTACTGCTGAAGCTGAATACATAGTGGCTGGGAGCTGTGTAACTCAAATTTTGTAGATCAAAAAAGAGCTAGAAGATTATAGTTTGAGGTACACTCATATCCCTATCTTGCGTGACAACACTAGTGCAATAAACTTGTCCAAAAACCCTGTGTTGCATTCAAGAACAAAGCATATAGAGATTAGACATCACTTCATAAGAGATCACGATCAAAATAGGGACATCAAACTGATCTTTGTTTCTTCTGAAAATTAGCTTGCTGACATCTTTACAAAGCCTCTAAGTGAAAATCAGTTCTGTAAAATTAGAAGAGAGTTGGGTCTGATGAATCTTGAGTCTTAAAGTTTCATATTAATTTTCCACTAACTGTAGTTTTTACTCATGCTTGCTTAGTCATTTTGTACCACATCTTTCATTTGGCATGCTAATATCTTTTTCGTTTGCATATGCATGCATACTTGCATTTTTACTTTATTTTATTTTTGTCATTATGCACTTTCCATGTATATTCATGCAAACTCTTATTTCTTCTTTCTTTCACATTGTTGTAGTTCTTTTCTTTACTTTATTTTATTTTATTTCATTTTATTTTATTTTATTTTCATCATTTTATTTTATTTTATTACCTTGTTATCTTTTGGTGCCTTCCTAGAAATATGCAGTATACTTTTTATTTGATTGAATATTTTATAAAAATTAAATATTTTAATGTATGAGTGTAACTTAAGTAATTTGTGTTGGGTTATGTATGTCATAATTATTTCTTGCAAGAGTTAATTTGCTTTCATCATTTTCCGGGCAAGGTAATTTTTTTTTAAATTCAAAATATTCA
Source organism: Macaranga tanarius (assembly GCA_949673435.1). Classification (NCBI taxonomy): domain Eukaryota; kingdom Viridiplantae; phylum Streptophyta; class Magnoliopsida; order Malpighiales; family Euphorbiaceae; genus Macaranga; species Macaranga tanarius. Next base: position 8,995 of record CATIWO010162078.1, read on the forward strand.
CATTGTCATATCCACTTTTTCTTATTAACCGCCAAACACCATGAGTATTGCTTGCCACCATTTTCTTTATTGCTGTTACCATAAATTATTGGGTCAAGCAAAATATTAAAAAAAAATTTCAAAAGGTGCTTCTAATAATCATGACTCTCTTTTCACCTTGATAACTACTAGTCTTCATAACTACTTAGTGGATAATACCCATCATTCTCTCATAAGGCAAGTGAAAGGTCTTCACATGTATGTATAAAATGACAAGGCTTAATTTTTTATTCTTTGTAGTTAACTTGTTCACTTAGATTTCCTAGGGTTTTCGGTTCTGGAGCCTATATACTTGGGTAATTGTGCAGAACTAATTTTTTTTGTTGAGTGGCTTAACTATTGTGTCCCTTCTTGGAACCCGTTCACCTTCCTTTTAAACCAAAGCCTTCTTCATTTTCTTATTATTATAATCAATCATCTTCTTCTTCCAAAATTAAAACTCTCAATTCCTCTTCTATAAAAACCAAAAACCGCCGCTCCTTACCCTTCACCTAGAATACCTAAAACAATAAAAATGGCCAAAACATCAGCATCCTCTTCATCCGAGAGCACCAAAAGGACTAGAAAGAAGATTAAAAGTGAATTAAAAGGAAAAAACTGATGGAACAGAGAGAGAAGAAACCCACAAAATCCAAAGAAACTGAAAGTTTGAAAAGGGCCGAGAAAACTATAGATGACACAGTAAAAGCAAAAGGGGTAGAGATGAAACATTCAAACAACAGAATCATCTTTTCCAAGTTCATCAATTGGAATTATTTCAAATCAAGTGAGTATCCTTTTCGTGAATGGTTTAAATTTTAGAAATGGGTTGAGATTATAAAGATAAAATCTGTGGTGTATGAAAGACTTGTGAGATAATTTTATGGGTCAATTAGGGCAATAAACAATGAAAAGTTCAAATTTATCTTAAATGGGAAGGGTTATTCAGTGACTCTAAGTGATTTTGAGAAAGCCTACCAAATTCCCAACAAAGGGAATAAAATTGTAAGAAAGGCAGATTTGAAGAAAGTCCCTGATTATAATGAAAAGAAGTTCAAAACGGAAGTGACTGGAAATCCTAAATTGGCTGAGAATGAAACTATAAGCTCTGCCACTTTGAAGATCGACCTCTGGATTGCACACAAGTTCATTACACACTTCCTTGCACCCAAAGTCGGAAGCTACGATTATGTAAGTAGCTTAGAACTTTGCTTGATGTGGCACTTGATGAATGACATTAGGCTAAATCTTTACTATCTCTTGATGGGTTTTATGACCAGTGTGATAAAAGTAAAAGGCTTATTTTATACTATACTGCTTACCCCTCTATTTGAATTTCTTAAAGTTGATTTGAGGGAAGAAATTTTCTTATCGGTGGGAGATTCTGACAAGATCTCTAAGAGTTTTATGGTGAAAACAAAGAGGGTAAAGCAAGAAAAGAAGAAAGCGGCTGACAGTGATGAAGAAAGTAGCCCTAAAAAATCTGTGGACGGTGGAAGCTCTATAAAATCTATAAATAAATCAGCCTCTGCTCATTTTGAGGAATCTGGTGAACACAGCTCCACAGAAAAATCTGCTTCTGAGAACTCTTCTGCATATAAGCTTCTGGATCTTAACCTTCCATAAAAATCAGCCTTCTATTCCAAATCAGCCTCACCAAGTAAATCACCTTTAGTGCCCCTACTTGCAGCCAGTAGTTCTCCTAACTCCTTGCTTCATCTGGCTAGAGCTACAGAGAATCAGAGTATGGAAGCTGCTAGGGCTAAACTGATCAGTACTATAACCTATTTGCTTGAGACTCATGTCCAAGCTTGCCAAGTGGAACTTTCTGCTTTCTTGTTTGAAACCAAGCCTGCTCACTCCTCACATGCCCCAGCTCTATCGGTGGCTCCGTAAGCTACTTCCTCTGCTCGGCAGACTGCATCTGCCCCTATTCTTACCTTTTCCAAGCAAGTAGCTACCTCCAAACCCTCTGCCTCAATTAAGTCCAACACTGCCAAAGGGAAAGCCTCCTCTTCCAAGCCTCCTCCTGCACCTAAGCGCATCACCCGAGCTAGCTCTGTCCTTTGCTCCAAACCTGTCAAACCCGGAGATATTGGCTCCAAGGACAAACCTGAGGATGTCTAGGTTCTAGTTAGCTCCATAGAACATTTAGTCAAATTATGTTATTTTTATGGCATTATGGACCTTTTCTTATTTTATATGTTTATGATTGGTGTTTATCCATAACCCCCTTTATCCTTTTGTGTGATCCTTTTTGCTAATGATAAAAAGGGGGAGTAGTATAGTTATTATTATTGCTATTTACCTATTACCTATTGCCTATTGTTACTATTTACCTATTGCCTATTGCCTATTGTTGTTTCTAAACTATTGTGCTTCGTTGGTGTTCAATGCATTGTGTCTTGTTGCTTATTATGTCTTAATATATATTTTTGCGATTGCTTGTTATCTATTTCTTGATATGAACTTCTACTCATTGCCTTATGATTCTTTCTCACTTGGTCTTTTCTTGTTAGCCTATTTGTTCAATGAGTAGAATTTCTTATGCTTGATTCTGCAGGAATAATTTTGGTCACATTAGCTTGACTACAAAATTAGCTTGGTAGACTTGTGCTTAGATCTTAATTTCTGTTTAATATTTTTATCAGTCTAAAAGTTATCTGCATAATTTTTGGAAGGCCTGTGTTCTTATTTTTTTAATTAGGCATAGATTTAGGGGAAGCATTATTTTATTTTATGCATAGAGTAAGGAGGAGAAAACTTTCATTGCAGATCATAGCATTCATCAACATCACATTGCTTGAACTTCATTTTTTTGTGTGATAATAATATAATGTTGATAAAAATTGGGTACTAATTTGTTTCAAGTAATTTATGAAAGAGAAAAGGGCCACTGAGTTCAAAGCTTATGTCAATCAAGCCCAAGAAGCCACAATCCATCAAGTTCAAGCCTATAAAGATTGCTCAAGCCCAAGTAGAGAATTTTAGGACAATATAGTAATTAGAAAATTGTTATAAGGATAGTTAAGTTAAGTAACTTTTCTTGGGAGCTCAAATATTTTGTCTCTTTATGTCTAATATGCATAAATCTATTTAAAAAATAAAAATTAGCTTTTTATCTCATCAAAAATATTTTCATGTATATTTTTAAATTTGGTTGGCAAAAATTTTTTATGGCAAAGTAATTTTTGAGTGAACCAATGTTTGCAACTTTTTATGTGACTAGAAAGAGATAAACTTTGCTCTTCTCGGGTACCAAAGTACACCTGCATAAAAATAGCGAAAAATTCACATATTATCCATAAGTAACTTCTGTGCATAGCCTAATTTGGAAAGTTGAATCTGTCTTTTATCGGAAACCTGATTTGCTGCCTAAATCTGATCTGCATATTTTTTGAAGACAAAAGAATCTTGTTACTCATTACATGTGTACGTAGAAAATCACCTGATTGAACCATGTCAAATTGTAGATCATGATATTTGAAAATAGGGCAACCCTTGAGGACATATAAATGCATCTTTTTCTCAATTGGTCATTTTTCTTAAGTGTGTGTGAGAGCAAAATTTGAGAGAGTTTTTCAGAGCTGCTGGAGTTCTTCTTCTTCTCTCAAAAATATGGTTGATGGAGCTGCATGTTAATATTTTGAAAAATCATCTTTAAGCTTCCTTGATAGTCATCTTCTCTCTTCTTGTCCATAGGCTTCAAGTGTATCATCTTTGCTTGGGTGAGAGAGACAAATACACATCTTTATCTTGTTCTTGAATCATTGAAAGCACCATTTAGAAGGAAATGGGTGCATAGTTGCTGGAGCTATTAAAACTAATTTGTAGAGTTGCTGGAGCTTATCAAAACTAATTTACAGATTTGTTGGATCTAGGCAAAACCAGTATTGTATACAGTTTGCTGGAGTTGTGTAGGAGAGATCAGCTGGGAATAGTTGTTGGAACTAAAAAACCAGTATAGGTAGCAGCTTAGAAAAGGGTAGTACTAAGACTGTAAACGGTTTGTCTCTTAACAGTTAAAAAGAGATCACTTTAACTAGTAAAAAATCTCAAGGGTGAATCCTTAGGGAGTGGATGTAGGCATGTAGAGCCAAACCATGATAAAATCTTATGTGTTGATTTCTCCTTCATCTCTTTACTCTCTTATGTGTTGTTATGATGCTTGCAAAAATGGATTCACTTATTTAACTTGCCTTCATTCTGCACTTAATTTAAATTGATTCATAAAACTGGCTCTCCCATACTCAAAACTGTGATCACAAGGTTTTTAAATTTGTACTCTGTTTTAAGCTTCCGCATTTCAGTTTAAGCTGGTAAAATTAGTTTTCATTTTCAAAATAGCTTGAAAAGCTCAATTCACCCCCCTTTTGAGCAGCCTAGCAGACCTAACACTTAATATAAATACTAAAACTTATATACATCATAATCACCAATCATCGTAAAGCAAAAATAATAATATAATAAATAAACTCATCCACATAACACTATTACTGGAAATAATGTACATTTATATATAATATAATATACAAAGTTAGTGTTCAGCGGTGAGGGAAAAAACTAGAGAAAAAGGGCTAGCAAAAATATATACAACAATACACATCAAAAGGATCATAGCCCTATCAAATCCCTAGAAAAAGGTAGTCTAGCTACTCTAGGACGTGCTACCCACATATTTACCTAAAATTAGTGGCAATAATCCTAAACTTCAACCCTCTACCAATAAAAAGGGCATGATGTCAGCAGCATCTGTAACAGCTAAGTCTAAGCCATAGTGACCCGGACTCCAACCTGTGTCTCATAGACAACGGAAATGACAGTAAAAAAACCATCCAAAAAGTCATTTCTAATCGTACTAGTATGGTAATTAGTGGCTATGGGGTCTACAGAAATTTGAAAAGAAAGCTCAGCGTCTGGATCATGTCTAATGTAGTACAAGACCATCGTCTCGTCTCCATGCACATCTAGTGGCTACCCACATGATCGCCATTATTCTATACATTATGTACAATAGCTAAGCTGAAAGCAAAACAGTTTTACAAAAGAAAGTGGTGAGTATTTCTAAGTGAAACACTCAGTGAATGAAATAAAATAAACACTCCCAATATTTTATTAAATAACTTTTCAAATAATAATCAGATCAACTTTAACCCAATAAATATAATAGTTAAAATATTAACTGTAAAACCAAAGAATCCATCAATAACATTTGAAACATATAAATTACTTCATAATTTAACTCATCGAATCAATGTACAATCAAATCACAGTTGATTTCTTTAAATAGTATATATTTAGATTGCTGTCAATGTGGTGGATACCATTCAGCTCATTGAAGATTCGGTCAGGTATGCATACCGTAATCGTAAATTATATAAAGTAGCCTAAAAGGCTTATCACTATATCCCAGATATAGGAAATAACATGAGTTGTTAAGCTCCGGACACAGTCTTACATCTCATTAAACCCTGCCATACCCCGGGCACAGTCTTACTGCAACCTTTTAATATTCAATCATTCAAATATCATAATTTTTCAAATCAATCTTGGTCACAGCCAAGCAACATTATAAACATGTCTCAGTAATCAAATTTAGTTCAGAAATACGTTTTTCTTTCAAAACAGACTGAGAAAATGCTCAAAATTACACAGGAGCGCTGCCTGATCAGCAGAGAGGCATCGCCTTGAGGCACAAGGGTGCCACCTCTTCTCTATAGAGGTTTACATCTCTGTGCCTCAGAGGCGCCACCCTCCCTTAATAGAGGCGCATGCCTCTGTGCTCTAGAGGCACCACCTCTAGGGCCCTGATAGGCTGAGGCATGCACCTCTACACTGAGGCGTCGCCTCCCCATTTCATATCAACGTACACATTTTTAAAAATTCATAAAATCATTTGAAATCAAATTTATTCAAATGTCCAAAAGTTTAATCTAATCAACAAAAGAATTGCAGAAAATTATAGGGCTTTGAAGAAGGAAGATCACTCACCTACATCATTATTTCCTTCAACTCCGTTGCATCTCTTGCGTTGCTCACCGGCTGACAGAAGAACAGATAAAACTTTGCCCAAAACTTCATTTGTTTTGCCTCTGCTTCATTTTCCTTACTTTTGCTCAGAATGATACATCTTTGGTATCATTCTTGCCATGTACGTGCATGGTGTGTAGAGGAGTGGCTAAGTCAATCCTCACCCTCTCCCACATGCAACACGTTCTGGAGTAATCATTATTTTTTTTACAATTCTCTGATTTGAGAATTTGGGCGGTTAATATCAATTTAAAAATAAGTCCTTGAACTTAATTATTTTCAACTAAGTCCTTCAAATCAAACTTATTTTCTACACAATCTAGTCCTAACTAAATATAGTATTAAATATTCGGGCACGAACCTGACAAAATCAGTTAACTAAATCAATTACTTATAAATTTTAGAATGAAAAACTAAAAATAGTAGATATAAGAAGAATATATAAGGTGAGATGAAGGAGATGAAAAATTACAGAGAAAAAAAAAGAATTATGGGGTGATATAAAGAATAATGTGACATTTTATGAATGAAAATATAATATAAAAGGATTAATCTTCTTAAGTGTTTGAGTATTGGTAGGATTAAAACTAAATAGGGAGATAATCCTAATAAATTAAGAAATAAGAAAAAAATATTGTACAACGATAATACAGAGCTAGATGATGAGTCTGACATGGGTTTGGTGTAAGCCTCCTTCCTCAGGCAATCCCTCAGTAGCATAATAAACTTCTCTCCTTCTACAAAAACAAGGCTCTGATACCAATTTTCCAGAGCTCCACCAAAACTATAAGCTTAGCAGAGATAAACCGTACGATCACTAAATAAGGCAAGGTATGGTCTGGCCACAAAGTCGTACTCATACTCCTTAATTTTCCAGCCAACAGGCCTGTCCCTTTTATGCCTTATTCAATAATCATAAAGTCTACCTAAACTAAACTTACAGCTTTAATGAAGTTGGTAGACTGGATCATCTTCTGTTATTAAATTTCTGATGTACAGGATCCTCATAAGAGGCAAGTACAGAGCA
>CATIWO010162099.1:0-18142 GCA_949673435.1 Macaranga tanarius
ATTCATAGTAAGTCTAGAGATGAGCATGTAGAGCATCTTAGAGAGGTGTTTAGAGTGTTGAGGGAAAATAAACTATATGCTAATTTAAAGAAATGTGATTTTATGTAAAATAGTTTGTTATTTCTATGATATATTGTGAGTAGTGATGGAATTAAGGTCGACGAGGCCAAGGTTAAAGCTATTAAGGAGTGGCCTACTCCAAAGACTGTGAGTGATGTGAAGAGCTTTCATGGGTTGGAAACTTTCTATAAGAGATTCATTCAGTAGTATTATTGCACCTATTACTGAATGTTTAAAGAAAGGTAAATTTCAGTGGGGTGAAGAGCAAGAAAATAGTTTTACTGTGATTAAGGAGAAGTTGAGTACAACACCTGTGTTAGTATTGCCTGATTTTGAAAAATTATTTGAGGTGGAGTATGATGCTAGTGGTATAGGTGTCGGGGCTGTTCTATCCCAAGAAAAGAGGCCGGTAGCTTTCTTTAGTGAGAAATTAAGTGAGGCTAGAAGAAAGTGGGCTACCTATGATAAGGAGTTCTATGCTGTTGTGAGGGCTTTGAAGACTTGGGAACATTATCTCATTGCTAAGGAGTTTATTTTGTATACTGATCATCAAGTTTTGAAGTATTTGAGCACCTAAAATCATATTAGGAGTGATATGTATGCTAGGTGGTCGGCTTATATAGAGAAATTTTCTTATAAACTTGTTTATAAGTCGGGACAACATAATAAGGTGGCGGATGCATTGAGTAGACGTGTAGCCTTGATGAGAACTCTTAGTTGGAAGATAGTAGGTTTTGATGTGTTGAAGGAGATGTATGCAGATGATGATGATTTTAGCAAGGTTTGGGCTAGTTGTGTGCATAAGCAACTTTGTGATGATTTCTACATTCATAATGGTTTTCTCATGAAGAGTGGGCAACTGTATCTACCTCGCACATCTCTTCGTGAGAAGGTCATTCAGGATTTACATGGTGGTGGTTTAGCGGGTCATCTTGGTAGAGATAAGACTATTGAGGCTGTGAAGGAGAGGTACTATTGGCCTAAGTGGAGGAAGGATGTTACTAACATAATGGCTAGGTGTTATGTTTGTCAGAAGGCCAAAGGACATACTCAAAATACAGGACTGTACATGCCATTGCCAGTTCCTAATGCCATTTGGGAGGATCTTTCGATGGACTTTGTGTTGGGTTTACCGCGAACTCAATGAGGTATGGATTATGTATTTGTTGTGGTGGACAGGTTCTCCAAGATGGCACATTTTTTGCCATGTAAGAAGACTGCATGTGCATCCTCTACAGCCAAACTATTCTTTAGAGAGGTTGTGAGATTGCATGGAGTGCCAAAGAGTATCACATTTGATCGTGATATTAGCCATTTTTGGATGAAACTTTGGAAGATGTTTGATCTTCTTTGAACTTTAGTAGTACAACACATCCACAGGCAGATGGACAAACAGAGGTGGTGAATAGGACATTAGGTAATCTGATTCAGAGTATTTGCATAGATCGACCTAAGCAATGGGACTTTGCTATAGCATAAGCAGAGTTTGCATATAACAACACTGTTCATAGTGCTACAGGTAGATCTCCATTCTCTGTTGTGTATATGAAATGTCCTAACCATACTTTGGACTTAGTGAAGCTTCCAAAGGTGCCTGGTCTTAGTGTGGCGGCTAGTGATTTAGCTAAGCAGGCTCAAGAGGTGCAAGCGGATGTCAGACACAAGCTTGAGCAAGCTAATGCTAAGTACAAGACTGAGGCAGACAAGCATAGGCGTTTCAAGGTTTTTGATGTGGGAGATGAGGTTATGGTGTTCATTAGCAAAGCAAGGATGTAAGGTGGACATAGCAAGTTGCAACAACGCACATATGGACCTTATAAGGCGGTTCGAAAGATCAATAATAATGCTTATGTTATTGATTTGCCGGTATAGATGGGGATTTCGAAGACATTCAATGTTGTAGACATCATCTTATTTCAGCCAGATATGAGCCTTGGGTATCCAGAAAATCACTCGAGTTCTTTGTAAGTGGAGGTAAATGATGAGGACACGATACACGCCCGTGTATCATCCGACACGCCCGTGTATCATCCGACACGCCCGTGTCTTAGATGCTGAGAATGAACAGAGAGATACATGGTTTGAGACATAGCCGTATTTTGCATTGTTATATTTTTATGTTTCAAACACGCCCGTGTCTTTTGGGACACGCCCGTGTTTCGCGCGCTGGCAGAGGATATGAATTTTAATCAGTCATTTTGTTTGTTTGGGATTCTATTTAATTATTCATGTTTTAGCCTTTTATTTTCTAAACTATAAATAGTTAATGTTAGGGTTTGGAGATAATTAACTTTTCAATTATTATTATCAAATCAAGCTATTTTGCTTATTTCTTCTCTGGATTGAGATTGTGGTTCCTCTTAAATAATCAACGTGTTTGATTATCACGCTACACGCTGCGTCATGATCCAATTAGCCACAATTGTAATTCCAATTTGTCCTTTTTGTGTTGCCTATACATGGTAATTTTTAAGTTAATTATTGTTATTGCAAGAATCAATAGGAACAATGTAATTGCCTCATGTTTGTAAACTAAGACAGTTGAATAACATGGAAAAATTTAATGTAAATGTGATTTCTCTATTTTTATATAGAATTCAAATTGAAAATTGATCAATCAAGTCAATAAAAGGTGGAAGTCATAGAAATTTAAAGTTAAATTCTGAGTTAGATAACTTACACGATCTCAGAACTAAGGAATCCACCATAGTCGTCATCAAGTGCTTGTGGGGGATCAAAATGCAACAGTGTGACAAAGGGCTGTATGCCTGTTCAAATTGAAAGAAAACTAGCACTACTCAAATTCTAAAAAAACTGAGTAATATTAAAATAAAGGTATATAATTTCTTTTTTCTTTTGAGGACAAAGAAATGGTTTAGTAATATAAACAAAGTGTAAAGAAAAAGGGGGAGAGAAGACATTAGGAAAAGAATAAAAATCTTACCATTGGCTAGCAGCTCGTTAATTAGATCATTGTAAAATTTCACACCTAATGAGTTCACTCCTCCACTGACTTTCTACTCTGAAAAAAGCCATAAAATATTCGTTATGTATTATATTTTTAAACTGAAAATTTCTATAATAGTCACGAGCGTAGAACGTTGTTTACTGGGAAAAATCCTGGACCAAGACAAGGAAAATCTGAAGGTGTCCAAACCAATCTTTTTCATCAGCTGTACGCCCTCCTGCACCATTTATTTTCTTTTTGAATCTTTCTTTTACTTTTGGCAAAAACTTATCTTGATATATCCGTAAATTTATATGTGACAAGATATATATATATATATAGGAATAGTAACATTAGCAGTTTTATAATTTTTTAAAAAATTTAATAAATAAGTCCAATATATTTGAAAATTATTTTCATTAATTCTACCAGTCAGTTACAAAAAGTTTTGTTAGTTAATTTTGTAATTTTTACATTCCCCTTCTTAAATTTTTAAGAATATATTATATATATAGTTTATTGTAAAAAAAAAAAAAGAATATATATATTTAAAATTTTAAAACTTCGTTAATATTTAAAAATTTTAATAATTTTTATAATTAAAAAACTTGAAATAATAGATCATATTGAAGTTATTATTTGATTTTATTTTAATTAAATCAAACTTCAAATTTAAATTATTTAACTTACATTATTCTCTTAAATTATATATCAAAATTAAACTATTTCACTTAAACTATTTAAAAACAATAATTTAAATTAAAGTAATAAAAGTAACTTGGCCAAAAAAAAGTAATAAAAGTAAATATATAAATATTTTCATAAATTGCAAACAAAAAAATTTTAAAAAATTAAAATTTCAAATTATTTAAAAAAATTAAATTTTAAAATTTTAAAATTATATATGATTTAAAAATTTAAGAACTAAAATATAAAAATTAAAAAATTAACTAAGATAAATTTTATTAACAGTGAATAAAACTAAAGGAGATATATTAAAATTTATGGTATTTATTTAATAATATTTTTTAAATTGAATTATTAATATTAAAAAATTACAGAACTTTTGATATATTATAACTATGTGCATATATATACTTATACATACCTTATATCGGTGGTAAAAATCATTAGCTACATCACCAGTGCTACGATCAGCAATTTTTTCTGCAAAATGATAAATAGAAATTAATCCTGTTAGAAGAAAAAAAAAAGGCATTAGCTACATCACTTGTGCATGGCAAATTTGAATTGCATGCATATTATATAAGATCTTTTTTTCTTTTTTCCAGTTAGAAAATCTCCTACTGCTCGAAGAGGATTAGCAAAGTAAAGATTAAAGATGGTAAGATGGATTGGCAGAGTGAAGCGATCATTAAATTTATTTTGCTATTGCAATTTTTTTTTTTTCTATATACTATTCTTTTTATTATATATATTGAGCATAAGTTATATTCATGACTAATTCTTTTAAAAAATATTTATTTTAAAATGGATATTGATATGACTTGTCAACAGAAAGAGAACTTCTTTGAATGTTAGTCAAGTTTCTATAGCCGGAATATTTAAAAAAATAAAAATTTTTGAATGATGAACTCTTTAAATTTTAAATTATTTATCAGTTTTCAAATTTTAAAATTTTTTTAAGACATCTAGTTATATATATTTTTTTTTATTATTTTACATTGCTTCATACATATTATTAAAACAACAAAGCAAAGAAATACAGCTACTACAACTACCAAAGATCTTAAACAACTAATAACAACAAGCCATATATCATCACAACCAAAGCCAAAGAAGCATTAAAAATTGGGCCAATTACGAATGCCATCGGAACCAAAGAATTAACTAAAACCAATTCATTTTAGGAAAGCTGTAGCGACCAAATCAAATGCCAATACCACATTTGGTGATCCCAAATTCCCATTTCTAAAATAAAACCATATATTTTAGCGGAGATATGAAAAAGAGAAGGGAAAAGAGCAGCCAAAGAAGAAGAACTGCACCATTTTTCAGACCAAAATAAAATAGAGCTTCCATTACTAATTTGAAAAGAGAAGTTATTCAAAATGATGGTAGATAGTTGGGAATCACCATTAACAATGCCAGCAATGGCTCTCCAAATCACAAAAGGATGATTAGCATGTGAAACATAAACATTATCAGCCCTAGAAACTGAATACTTGTGCCTGATTGCAAGACTCTAAAGTGATTTATCATCATATTGAAGACACCACAACCACTTAAAGAGAAGGCCCTGATTATGCAAATTGAGAGCAATAACGCCTAAACCACTATATTTTTGAGGCAAAGAGATTTTTCGCCAACTGATTCTATGCCATTTATATATAGAAGACCCGCTACTCAAAAAGAAGTCATAAATGTGATACAACCCACTAGTTATCTAACAACTAGAATCTGTAACAATCTATTAGGATCGTTGCCCAAGGATATATCTAGCATAAACTGTAGAGAATTAGCAACACTAGTTATCTAACAACTAGCAATACTAGTTATCTAACAACTAGCACCTCTAATTATCAGGGTTGAATTGCAATACGCTCGAAGCAAATTCAGAATATAGCTCTCGCAAGAACTCAAGAAAATTCAATTAAGAATTTGAATCAAATCAATTAACTTATGTAAGATAACAATGCTTGATACAAGTATTGATAGACTTGTATTCCCAAACCTAAACTAATTCTAAAAGAAACAACTCTTTAGGAATAAATAATAATATTCCTAATTAAACACAAATTTTAATTAGTACAGAAAATATAAAGAAAATCCTAATTAGACCAAAACTGATCATCGAGACATGGGAGTGTCTAATAGGCACACGAGTGTGTACCAGCTTTGAGAATTTTAGCAAAATTGACAAACTCCAACACGACTTCACACACGGTCTAGGCTTGTCCATACACGGGCGTGTTTTGATGTCTCTTTAAAACCCTGATAGCTACACGGCTTCCTACATGGGCGTGTAATCTGATAGTGTATTATGCAGATGACGCTTCGAAAATAAGCACGAGCGTGTATAGCAACACAACCTTGGACATAGGCATGTAAGGACCCTGTCTGTCTCGGGATAATTCATGAATGTTCAACACGGCCATGTAAAAACACACAGGCGTGTAGCAGTCAGATCACAACTAAGTAAATTGATTAACTTAGTTTTTTCATCTCCTTTTTATTCCATAGACTCAAAAATCTTTGGCACAAGTTCTCTAGCAGCATCTTTCATCCTCTTAGCTCATGATCTTGTGATTGGTCCTCCATTATAATTCAAAGAATTTGAATTGGATCTCGTGTCCATATGTCTATATGTAATACTCCCCCCTTCCTCGAAACGATTTGCCCTCAAATCTTCACCTTCAAAATCAAAAGGAAGAAGGTCAAATACATTAAAAGTTACATAAACATTATACTCACCTGGGAAATCTAATTTGTAGGCATTTTCATTGACCCTTTCCACAACTTGAAATAGTCCATCTCCTCTAGGATGTAGCTTAGATTTCCTTTGAGTAGGAAACCTTTCTTTGTGTAAATGCAACCAAACCTAATCTCCAGGCTCAAAAATCAACTATTTGCGCCCTTTATTCCTTTGATTCGCCACTTGTTGATTTCACCTTTTAATATTTTTCCTTACCTTTTCATGTAAAATTGCGCACAAAACCTACCTTTCAAACACCATCTAAATTAGCTTGCTCATTCACAGGCAAATGTGATAAATCTAATGGTATTAAAGGATTAAAACCATACACAATTTCAAAAGGTGAATAATGTGTAGATGAATGCACAACCTTATTATATGCAAATTCTACATGAGGCAAAATCTCATCCTAAGATTTCATATTCTTCTTAATTATAGCATGCATGAGTTATCCTAATATCCTATTCACAACTTCGGTTTGACCATCAGTTTGTGGATGATATGCAGTATTGAACAATATCTTAGTTCCTAATTTCACCCATAAAGTCTTCCAAAAATAGGAAAAAAACTTAGTATCCTTATCACTCATAATAGTTTCAGGTATATCATACAAGCGCACGATATTCTTAAAGAACAAATCAGCAATATGTGATGCATCATCGGTTTTATAATATGGAATAAAATGTGCCATCGTAGAAAACCTATCAACAACCATATAGATGCTATCATTACCATGTCTAGTCCTAGGTAGTCTAAGTACAAAATCCATAGATATATCTACCCAAGGTAATTGTGGAATAGGCAATGATGTATACAAACCATGAGGATGCACCTTAGACTTAGCTTGCAGACATGTAATACAATTAGCACAATACTTAGATACATCGGTTTTCATGTTAGGCCAAAAGAATTACTCACGTAAAATATCTAATGTCTTAGCTATGCCAAAGTGTCCCATCAAACCACCCTCATATGCCTCCTTAATCCATAACAAATGCAATGAACATCTAGGTACACAAAGTTACTTTAAACGAAACAAATATCTATTATACCTATAAAATTGTCAAAGGCAGTTGTCTCACATGCATTATATACATTACTAGAATCAAGATCATGTGCATAAAATTCCTTAATATGCTTAAAACCAAGCAATTTAGCATTTAGAGTGTTAAGTAAAATATACCTCCTTGATAATGCATCAGCCACAATATTTTTATTACCTTGTTTGTATTTGACAACTTAAGGAAAAGACTCAAGAAACTCACTCCACTTAGCATGTCTTTTGTTGAGCTTATTATATCCTTTCAAATGCTTCAAACTCTCATAATTAGTATGGATAACAAATTCCTTATATAGTAGGTAATGTTGCCACATTTCCAATGCCCATACCAAGGCATACATCTTCTTGTTATATGTCAGGTAATTAAGTGCTGCGCCACTTAATTTCTCATTAAAATATACAATTGACTTATCCTCTTGCATTAAAATAACTCCAATTCCCACTCTAGAAGCATCATATTCAATCTCAAATATTTTATCAAAGTTACGCAAAACAAGAATAGGTGCAAAAATTAATTTATATTTCAGCATGTTAAAAGCATCCTCTTATTCCTTTCCCTACATAAATCCAATATTCTTCTTAATTACTTCTGTCAAAGGGGCAGCTATGCTAGAGAAATCATGCACCAAACGTTGATAAAAACTAGCTAAGCCATGAAAACTACGAACATCCCCGACATTCCTAAGTGTAGGCCAAGTTTCAATAGCCTTAACCTTCTCATGATCAACCTCTATACCATGCTCACTAACAATCCTAAAAATATAACTTTAGGCATACAAAATGAATATTTAGCAAGCTTAGCATACAACTTTGTGATTGTAAAATACTAAAAACATATCTAATATGCATAACATAGTCCTCTAGTGATTTATTATACACAAGTATATCATCAAAATAGACAACAACAAACTTACCTATAAAATCTCTCAAAATATAGTTCCTTAGTCGCATAAATGTACTAGGAGTATTAGTTAAACTAAATGGCATGACTAACCACTCATATAACCTATATTTTATTTTAAAGGTAGTTTTCCATTCATTACCTATTTTCATTCTAATTTGATGATACTCAGCCATTAAATCAATTTTAGAAAATATACATGTGCCATGTAATTCATCTAACATGTCATCTAAACGAGGTATAGGATGGCGATACTTTACATTGATTTTGTTGATGGCACGACAGTCAACACATATACGCCATGTTACATCCTTTTTAGGCACAAATAGTATGGGTATAGCATATAGGCTCATACTTTCTCTGATCAACCCTTTAGACAACAACTCATCCACTCGACATTATAATTCTTTTGTATCTTCGGGGTTACTCTTATAGGCTGGCCTATTCAAAATTTGTGCTCCAAGAATAAAATTAATTTGATGTTTTATCCCTTTTAATGGTGGCAAACTATCAAGTATAGACTCAGGAAATAAGTCCTCAAATTCCTACAATAACACTTGAAAAGAACTAGGTAGAAAAGAGAGAATTAGGTTAGTATCAAAAACTAAACATGCAGCCTTGAGTACTAATAGTATCATAGGTTGCTTGCTTAGATAAGCCTTTATAATCTCACCCTCTCTTGTAAAGAATTTATCTTTTACCTCTTTTTTTTACCACTCTTTGCTCACTATTCTCTCCTTTTGCATGCGCAATCTCACTATTTTTACTCTCTCTGTGCATCCCCTCTATTTTCTCTCTTTTTTCCTCTCTTTCCTCACGCCTCTCTTAACTTTTCTCATAAGTCTCCTTTTGTTGGTGCACCTTTTCTTTTTCATGTGCACTCTCACATTCACTCAAAATTTTTTGATCCTCATACACTTCTTTAGGTGACATAGGTAATAAATTGATTGTTCTACCATTCATCTTAAATGAATATTTATTAGTAAAACCATCATGACTCACCTATCATATTGCCATGGACATCCTAATAATATGTGACTAGCTTGTATAGGAACTATATAATATAATACCTCATCATAATAATGCCTAATAGAGAATGCATGCAATCAATGCTTGCCTAGTGACCTTAATAGTCCCACTTTCATTCAACCATTGTAATCTATAAGATCTAGGATATTTAGTTGTTTTAAATCCCAATTTATTAACTAAAGTAGCATTAATAAGATTAGCACAACTTCCACCATCTATAATCAGACTACATAATTTATCATGTATCATGCATCGAGTATAAAAGATGTTTTCACATTGTACCTCTTCCTCCTTAGCTTGCATGTTTAAGGCATGCCTTATAACTAAAGTGTAAATTGGTCCTTATGGGGCTAATTCCTCCTCCACATTAGATGCATCCTCCAATAGTGGTATGTCACTCAGATCATCATCATCATCCTCTTCCTCACTCACCACCTCCCCATTGCGTAGGGTCATGATCTTGGCATTGGGACATTATACAGCCTTAAGCACATATCCCAAACATCTAAAGTATTGAATATTACTTAACTTACCCTTGCATTTGTCATCCTTAGGTTATGTCTTTGATGTAGTAACATCCTTGCTTTTATATGACTCAAATTTGCCCTTACTTGTACTTGTTTCTCCTCCCTTGTTCTTCCAATTCGATTTCTATGTAGTTGTGGGAGTCGAATTTATTTTAGTTTTCACCTTCAATTGCTTTTCTACCTTAATTACCATATGTACCATGTCCTCCAAATCCACATAATGATGCAATTCAATAAAGTTAGAAATTTTATTATTCAAGCCTGATAGAAAATGTGTCATGGTAGCCTCTTTATCCTCCTCAATGTTAGCTCGAATTATGGCCATCTCCATCTCTTAGAAATACTCTTTAACACTTTTAGAGCCTTAGTTCAACCTTTGTAACATGTTATACACCTCTCTATAATAGTGTTGAGGTACAAATCTCTTCCTCATTGTGGTTTTCATCTCAAACCATGAGGTAATCGGTCCTTCTCTACTTCTATGCCTAATGGAGGTTAATTGATCCTACCATACACTAGCATAGTTAGTGAACTCCACGGCAGCCAATTTTACCTTTTTCTCTTCGGTATAATTATAGAACTCGAACACCCTTTTAACCTTCTTTTTCCATTCCAAATACGCCTCTGGATCACTCTTCCTTTGGAAAGCTGGAATCTTCATATTGATTGATCCTAAATTTCCACCTTTGATCTTGCCTTTGTTGGCATGCATCGATCCTTCTTCAGCTGCCTCCTCTTCTAGATCATTTAAGAGAATGCATTGGGACTCTCTTACTCGGATAGGAGTACCTATCTCCAACCTTTCCAAATGTTCTTGGACCTTTTCGTTGTCACTCCTCATATCTTCTTGTAGAGCCAACATCTTTTGCAACATTGCTTATATTGCATCCAATGTAAGCTTCTCCTTTATATCCATGATGTAAATCTGAAATAGAAAATTAAGAAAAATCATATTCTAACACTCCCTTACATATTTCTCTCAATTAATTAGAAACTCTCTAATGCACTCATAAGTAAATACACAAAATGAATTTCCTTTCGAGTTATTAATTGAGCTAAACTATTACTACTTATAATAGAATTACAAATCAAACTAGATAACTAAAGTTATTAGTAAAAGATAAGCTAAAAAATATAAGTGTGGGGCTGTTTTGGGTGATTTCAGGTATGTCTGAAAGTTGGGGTTTATTTATGCACGAATTTTGGTGTCTTTAGGATGATTATCGGATAGAAAAAAGGAGTTCAAGATGTAGAATGATGTAGGGTAGGTAGACAAAGAAAATAAGGCAAAAGTATGCAATTAGAATGTGTTTTCAAGGGGTAGAATGTTTACCCACGAATTTTGTTAATGCAACGGGTGATGATCAATACGGCTTCCTTGAAGTTTGTTGAGGCCGAATCACTTGATGCAATTTTAATGCAGATGAACTTTGATATAATTTTTTTAATATACATATATCAATACATAAATACTATGCTAGGGATACGTAGCTTACACTAGAGCCAAAGCTCTGATACCAAACTGATACAACCCGCTAGTTATCTAATAACTAGAATCTGTAATAATCTATTGGAATCGTTGCCCAATGATCTATCTAGCATAAACTGTAGGGAATTAACAACACTAGTTATCTAACAACTAGCACCTCTAATTATCAGGGTTGAATTGCAACATGCTCGAAGCAAATTCAGAATATAGCTCTCGCAAGAACTCAAGCAAAAACTCAAGAAAATTTAATTAAGAATTTGAATCAAATCAATTAACTTATATATGATAATAATATTTGATACAAGTATTTATAGACTTGTATTCCCAAACCTAAACTAATTTTAAAACAAACAACTCTTTAGGAATAAACAAGTATATTCCTAATTAAACACAAATTCTAATTAGTAAAGAAAACATAAAGAAAATACTAATTAGACAAAAATTGGTCATCGAGACATGGGCATGTACTAGCTCCGAGTATTTTAGCAAAATTGACAAACTCCAACACGGCTTAGTACATGGTCTAGGCTTGTCTATACACGGGCATATTTTGATGTCTCTTCAAAAACCTGACAACTATATGGCTTCCTACACGGGCGTGTCATCTGATCGTGTATCATATAGATGATGCTTTAAAAATAAGCATAGATGTGTATAGCAGCACGACCTTGGACACGGGCATGTAAGGACCCGTGTCTATCTCGAGACAATTCACGAATGTTCAACACGGCCGTGTAAAAACACATACGGGCGTGTATCAGTCGAATCATAACTAAATAAACTGATTAACTTAGTTTCTTCATCTTCCTTTTATTTCATAGACTCGAAACTCTTTTGCACAAGTTCTCTAGCAGTATCTTTGTCCTCTTAGCTCGTGATCTAGTGATTGATCCTCCATCATAATTCAAAGGATATTAATTAGATCTTGTGTCTGTATGTCCATATGCATCAAAATGTGCTTATTAATGTCATTCACCACATAAATATGAATCTTGAAAATAGAAAGAAAATATAAAGGCAATGAGGAAACACAAGATTTGATTAAAGCAAGTTGGCCTGCTTGTGATAGAATACAACCCTTCTAAAAAGAAAGTTTCTTCTTAACCTTATCGACCAATAGAGCCCAAGTATAAATTCTACTAGGTGAAACTCCAAAAGGCAATCCTAAATATTTTACTGGTAAAGTACCCGACATTCACAAGATCTTTACAGTTGCAGACTGAAGTACATATTCATCTAAATTAATAGCAATAAGTTGACTCTTGTAAAAATTGACAACAAGACCATAAATAATAGCAAAACAATGGAGCATGTAAGAAAAATTAAGAACTGATTACACCTTGTCATCCACCACAAAGAACACAGTGTCATCAGCAAATTGAAGATGAGAAATAACTGGACTATGTTTTGGCATCTGAAACCCCTTAATAAGGCCATTAAAAATCATGCACTGCATCAAAAGAGAAAGGGGTTCAACTGCCAAAATAAATAGAAGTGGTGAGAGCGGACATCCTTACTTGACACCATTAGAGAAAGAGAATTCCAGAGTTGGAGAACCATTGAGCTAAATAGATGCCTGAGAACCAGATAAACACTCCTCCATCTATATACACCATTTTGAGCCAAAACCCATCTGAGATAACACCCAAAGCAAGTAATCCCATTTAACGGAGTTAAAAGCTTCCTCAAAATCAATTTTAAACATAAAGCACCCCAATTGTTCCTTCAAACAGGAGTCAATGACTTCATTGGCTCAAAAATAGCTATCTAAAATTTGGTGGCCCGAAACAAAAGCCAACTGAGTTTTACCAATAAAAGAGTGCAAAAAACCTTTTAATCTATTAGATAGCAACTTAGCAATGATTTTATAGAGACCATAAATAAGAGATATAAGCCGATAATGCTCCACTTTGGAGGAGTCCGATTTTTTAGGAATCAATATGATGAAGGATGTCTTAGTAAAGGAGGGAAGCTTGCTTGAATTATAAAACTTGGTGACCAAAGCAAAAACATCATCTTTAATAACATTCCAAGAGTGCTTACGAAAAAAAATTTAAAACCATGAAGGCCTGGAGCCTTAGAAGAGCCACATAACCAAACAGTTTTCTGAACTCCTACCATAGAAAATGGACTTTCTAGCAAATCAGTTTGAACTTGAGAGAGCTTTATAAAAGGTAAGTCAGTAGTAAAACCATTAGCCAAGGAAGCTTTATTAAAATGAGCTAAAAAATGATCTAGTATAATTTTAGAAATATCATCCACATTACAAACAAGTCGACCCTCATGATTCAGCTATAAAATGGAATTACATCGCCACTAATTAAAAGCTTACACATGAAAAAAGTGTGTATTCCGATCTCCAAGATGGCACCACTAAATCCTTGATTTTTGTCGCGAAGTGTATTCGAGAAGATGAGATAATTTAGGTTGCTATTGCTGAAGAGACGTTACACAAGCATCCTCTCTAGTTAATTGATACTGCTCTTGTATTTTATCGAAAGCATCCAGATAATTTTGAATATAAGAAAAAGTATAATTAAGATTCCTATAAACTTCTATATTACACCATTTAAGAGATTGATACAGACACTTAAATTTATGATGTAGAGGCAAAAAAATAAAGAGATAGAATGCCACATGTTTTGAATAACTTTAAAGAAAGATGGAGAATCCTACCAATAATCAAGAGAACGAAAGTGTCTTGGCCCATTGCAGTGAGTTATACTAGAAAGCCAAATTAGATTATAGTCAGAGGGATCTCTAAATAAAGAAAATAGAGCTGAGAAAGGAAAAGCTTCTATCCAATAGGGAGAAATAATAGCTCTGTCAAGCCTACTTTGACAAATCTGACAACGAAAAGTGAACAAAGAACCTTGTAGATGCAAATCAACCAAAGCTGCTTTAGAGATAAAGTTATTGAATTAGCTCATACCCAAAGTCGTACTATCAGAAGAGGAGCATTCCATTAGATCACAAACTTGATTAAAATTGCCTATTAAAAGAATAGGTAAGTGATTCCGAGACTGAATAAAATTAAGCAAAGAAAACCATAAATCATATTGAGTAGTAACAGAAGTGGGAGCATAAATAGCTATAATAACACAAGAAAAATTATGGCAGAGGAAAGTCCCTTCAATTGTAATCCAATGAAAGCTAGAAAAAGAGGAAGCAATTTAGAATGAAAAAGCATCCTAAGA
This sequence comes from Macaranga tanarius, assembly GCA_949673435.1. Classification (NCBI taxonomy): domain Eukaryota; kingdom Viridiplantae; phylum Streptophyta; class Magnoliopsida; order Malpighiales; family Euphorbiaceae; genus Macaranga; species Macaranga tanarius. The sequence continues at coordinate 14,647 of CATIWO010162099.1, forward strand.
AATAAGAATTCCACCAGCTAAATAAATGGCATCCAAAGCTTTCCATTATATATTTTTCATACCCTAAAATTTTCTATTAATCAAAATGTCAATATTGCTGCATTTAGTTTCTAAAATAACAACTACCTCAACATGCTTAGAGATCATCAAACTATTAAGATGATGGGTCTTAGAGGAACCATTCAGGCCCCTACAATTCCAAGAGATAATAGAAACCATTAAAGTAGAAGAGAAACAAAGAACAAGCTTTAAGCTTGTTTGGAGCACTCCTCCTAGCGCTTAACATCCCTAGAGAAGCCTTCACTAAGTAAATTGACGACATCATAATCATTTTTTGTAAAGCAAAAATCAAGCGCTTTACCCAGGTCGAACGCTTCTTGTGCTTGATCACGAAAGGAATCAGATTTAATTAGAGATGTAGAATTGCAAATTCTAACATTGACCCGTTGTATATCACTATTAGTAGGTTCAAAAAAAGCATTACGATTAAAATGCTTAAAAGGCAGCTGCTTACGTTTCAATTCAAAATGCTGGCCTACCGTATTATATTTATAAGTTTTATTCAAAAAGGCACTAATCGACATCAATTTTCTAGCTTTTTTAAACAAAGGCTGAATAATTCTCCGCTTAACAACATGGGCAATAGTTCTATAAGGAGAGGAAGTTTGAATTGGAGAAGAAATAAGGGTACATTAATGGGACATTTTGGAGTTACTAAGACTTTGGATGTTTTGCAAATGATACGAACGTGGTTCACTTATACCAAATCAGTATGTAATGTTGATGTCTTTGCTAAGGATCGTTCATCAACCAAGCTAAGGAAAACTCTAATTTCCAACAAGACCCTTAAATAATTTATACTTAAGAACCTTAATTACAAAGAATTAAAAGGTTGTTTAATGTAAACCGAAATTAACTATGTCAATATTGAGCCTAAATTAAACTATGTTTGAATGTACCAAGCCTTCACTTGATAAATTCACTATGTTGTTTTAAGAACAAAAGAGAGAATTCAATTTTCTCACAATGAAATTTAAAATTAATCATAAACTAAGGTTAAAACATGTTTTGGTGGCCTTTACATAGGCATTACAAAACTTGGAGTGAAAGCTAAATAATATTAATCTTATTAAGACAAGAAAACCTAAATAGATAGGCCTTGACTTGTCAAACCTTCTTATAAGTTAATTATCCTTTAAAAAAACAATTAAAAGAACTTCTAATTAACTAAGGACCATATTGTTAATAAGATAAAGATATCTACTTATCTAATGCTAACTAAAGATAAGAATGGATAAGTAAAAACAACTAATCAAGATAGAAACTATGTTATCTTTAACCAAGTCTTCAAATATCCTTATCCAAAGGTGATATCACGCCACTTTCACAAGCTCTAGGACTCTCTTGTATAGACTCCTTCTAGGAAACATTTTGTTACCTTCAAGAATCCTCTAAAACCTTCTAACACCTTTTAAAACCTTCAAAAATGCACTTTATGTAAATGAAGTGAAAATTGCTCCACTTAAAGAGTTTGACATGAACTCTTCATTTTAAAGGTCTGAAGAGGCTAATAATGTGTACAATGATGAAATTGACCTTGGTCCATGCTACCTCCAAATGCACTTAATTGAGTTCCATTTATATTTGCACTTTGGTCCTCCATTCTTTGCATAATTTTTTATTACATGAACATGTATAAGGCAGCCTTGAACTTCCTCATGTGTGCTCTTGTCATTGGACCATTATACTTAAGTAAATCTTTATAGTTGGTGCTTGCTTGGTTCACATCATTCCCTCCTTCCTCACAAAAATTCATCCTTGAATCTAACCCATCTTCTAAGATTGATAAATCTATAAATCCTCTAGGATCAAACACAAACTCTTTAGTTGATAACTTCTCCTTTGAATTAAATATCCACTCAATAAATTTTAGAATAAATTAAACTTTATTGTGCACTCAAAATGTAGAAGTTATTTTTACGAACTCATATAGAAGGAATTCTTTATGCTTCATTCTACACTTCACTCTAGGAATGAAATCTTTAAAGGCACTCTTGACCTTATAAGCATAAGGTATCTCAACAACATCATCAAATAGATCTCCACATGGAATAAAGTCATGCAAAATAACTTTCAAAACACTAGAAAATGAAAGATTAAAGTTATTAGTATAATCATGATAAATCATTAGTTCTTCATGCTTCATGATACTCTCAATCTCTAACTCCTTTTCTTATGCACAAACTTCCTTTTCACTCATGTCTTGCTTATTTTCTCTCACTATGTGTTTCCCATTTTCCTAACCTTGCTCACTCAACTCATCTTTAATACTTAGCTCACTTTCTTCTTCACTTTCAATTTCAAAAGTTTGATCATGTATTTTAACACACAATTGATCCTCATGTTTCTTCTCATAACCACTTAACACCATTCCAACATTAGTACTACTCTCAACGGTCATTATTTTTCTTTTAAGACATTCACATTTAATATAACTATATCCAAGACATTCAAGACACCCAATATCATTAATTTGACGAGGTGGATTCTCACTTTTACCTTTAAACTCAATTATTTTAGTCTTAATAATGGGCCTATCAACCTTATCACTCCAACTCTCTGAAAAAGAATAAAAATTAAAGTCATACCTCGAGTGCTTTCTTTTAAAACGTCTTCCCAAATTTTGATCAATAACATCATCTCCACAATTACTATCTTCATAACCTTTATAAAATTGACCTCTATCTCCTCTTCCTATTTCAATGCCATAAAATTATACAAATTTCTATAATAATGTGTTGGCATAAATCTCTTTTGCATGATAGTCTTCATCTCTTGCCATGTAGAGATAGGATTTTTTTATAATGTCTCCTTGAAACCAATAGTTAGTCCCACCAAACCAATGCATAGTCCATGAACTCAATAGCAGCAAGGTTTACCTTTTATTCTCGAAATAGTTATAACATCTAAACACAAAATCTACCATCTTTTCCCATATTAGATATACTTCAGGATCACTTTTGCCATAGAAACTGGGTATGATGCTCCCAAGGTTATTGTCTTACCGCTTGAGCCCTTAAACATTATCATCAATAGATTCTTCATTACCATCATGCCATCTTCCTCTACGCACTTGCCTTAGTGTAGCTTGAATGGTGATATTGGTGTTGTTGGTGTTGTTAGTGTTGTTGGTATTTTTGGTGGCTTGACCATGCTCAATCCTCTCCATGCGTTCTTGAATCTCTTGATGGCTTGTCAATAATTTGTTCATCTTATCTTACATAGATTCCATTCAGAGTCTTTTTCCACCTCCTTCGAGTCTGCCATGTTAAACACAAAGAGAAATAAAAAAAATAAAGAAAACCTCACAATAACACTCCCTCACGTGTTTGCACTCAAAAGATGTCACTCAACACTCGTGTTTCACTCAATTGATGTATTTACTCTCAAATTCCTCTCTTATAATTCTTATGGAACTTAAGGTACTAAATATCAA
>CATIWO010162125.1:0-13155 GCA_949673435.1 Macaranga tanarius
ATGATAATGATAATGATAATGATAATGATAATGATAATGATAATGATAATGATAATGATAATGATAATGATAATGATAATGATAATGATAATAATAATAATTATAATAATAATAATAATAATAATAATAATAATAATAATAATAATAATAATAATAATAATAATAATAATAATAAGTGCTTTTAATAAGTTTATATGAGTTTTAGTATAAATGTTCGTTTAGTCCCATTAAATAGATCTCGATTTTTATAAGAATATAGTGCTTTAAAGTTGACACAGTTGTGCTGAGCAGTCACTTAGTTGTGTATGTAAAAGTTTACTATGTTTCTTTTACTTATCTACTTATTATCATGCACTCACATGGCTCCGATTGAATTAATTACATATTCTCAAGTAAACTTGGTTTTGAATTGAAATCCTAGTTGTTACTAAAGCTCCTTAAACATAAAGCCATGAGGTTCTGAGTTAGTGTTTACACATTTAAATTCCATATCGAATTCAGAAAGTCATTCGCTTTCAACCAACAAGCATTTAATTATTAAATGAAGCACATCGAAATTTTTCATTACAATTAGTTAAACCAAATCTTATGCTTTCAACAATATTTTAAAAGAAACATTCTATTACATATATATTTTTGAGCTCTAGCCTAAGTTCACTACTAAGAACAAGTTTGAGCAAGAAATTAAAGGAAACAGCACCTTATTCGCTTGAAATCATGGCTTCATAGAATCCATTTTTCGCAATAAGCAATTAAGATATTTTAAGAAGAAGTTTCTTTTCGGAACTGAATATAGATGAAAAATAAACGACTTTCTTATATGTTGTGAGTGGAAAAGAATGAATTTAAGGTCAATGGTTACAAAGCATCCCGAGCCATTGCCTCACCAAGAAGTGGTCGTCTCTATAAAGAGACAATTGTCCTCTCGAATAGGTAATCAACAAAGCAAGAGAGGTATTTGCCTTTTCTGAATAGACAAGCAGTACAATAAAGGGGAATTTATATCTTCTACTTGGCTTTGCTTCCAGAAATAGTTCTTATTAATTTTTTAGACTAGATTTTATAATGATTCTTATAAAATTTTACACTTCAAACATCTGTTCTAATTAACATCTTTCCATATATTCTTATTTAGGTTTCATTTCTACTATTTGACAAATTATTTTATAGCATTTACGTGGAATTCTCAAGTTTGTTTCTTCTAATTTTTTATTCATAACATACACTCAATTTTTACAAAAAACAATGAACCAGTAAATACATACACCTTAAGAAAAGAGTACAATAAGTTAAGTTATAGAATTTATTTCTAAGACCAACAGTTATCGAGTTCAATAATAAGGTCACACATCAACAAATGAACTTTAAGACGATCAAATAAAAAAGGACATGACTTTTACTCAGTATTTTCTCCTATAAAATATCATAATACAGCCTCTCAAGAGTGGGAATTCTTCTTCCTTAATCTTTCCAAGCTTGATTCTAAGTTTCTTCTAGGACTTGAAATCTTTAATTTCTCTTAGTTGCTTATTGTTTACCTTTGATTCACAAGCTTACAAGAATTTCCTTTTGATTTTCTCTTTTCCTTTTCCACTATTTCTTTTATTTTACAGGTATGTATGCATTAGTTTATGATGAGACGGAGCATCAACTAGAGACTTCCTATTTAAGCTTAATCTTTGTTTAGATTAACCATGCTTTTCTCTCTACCCATGACTTAGTCCTTTTTCTTTTACATTTCTTATTGACACCTAATCAAAATTGCACCTTTCCTTAACTTCATTCTTCTCCTTTTTAATCCTCTTTTGATATATATGTATATATTATTATTTTGGTATATATTTTGGTGCATATATATACATATACATATATATATACATATACATATGTGTATTATTATTTTTCGTTCTTGCACATTCTTCCTTAAAATTCTATTCTGGTTGCATTGATTCCAACTCCTCCTTTTGCATTTTAATTTTGTATTTATCATTTACCTTTCCATTTTTTTCATCAATTAAGTACTTCAATTATCATTTTAATTACCATCCAACATTTGTGGAGGGTATATATGTTACATAAATATTTATAGGTATTTAAAAATTTAGTATAAAATATTTCAAATTGATCAAACACTTATAAAATAAACAGAATAAACCTTAAAAATGGACTTTTATGGATTTAATTTTCTTTTTTCTTTTAAATGTGTTTTCTTGAATTTAAAGAGAATATACCTTCACTTGATATTTGGCTTATATTGTCCCTTATCCTCTCTTTTTCCCTAATGCTTCCATAAAGTTGTTAAGGTCGAAATAAATTTGGATGTGGTGCTCTTCCTCTCCCGCAATTGCCTTTCTACATTAGTTGCAATATGGACAATGTCTTCTAAATCTACAAGTTGTTATAACTCTACTACATAGGTAATGTCCTTGTTTAAGTCTTAAAAAAAATGTGCCATAGTTGCCTCTCTATCTTCCTCTAAGTTAGCTTGAATCATGGTAACCTCTATCTAATTATAATACTCCTCCACACTCTTAGAACTCTACACCAGACTTTACAAATGCCTATATAATTTATTATAATACTAATTAGGTATAAAATGCTTATGCATCACCCGTTTCATATTCACTTCCTCTATTTATATTAGCCTTTCCAAGTTCCTCTTAGAAATTCGCAATTGATTCTATCAGACCACGACATAATCGTTGAACTCTATGGCTGCCAACTTCACGTTCATTTTGTTAGAGTAATTGTGGCAATTGAATACCAATTCTACCTTACGTTCCTATTATAAGCAAATATCAAGGTCATTCTTGCCTTATAATGAAGGGATCTTTTTCTTAATACTATTTGGATTATGAGTAACTCCTAGTGCTTTATCTTTTAAATACCAACCTCTTTTAGCTTCTCTAAATGAAATATGTCTGCACTAAATCTACCCATGTTATTGCCAAATTCTTTGTCTAAGAACTCTTTATGTTTAATTTGAGTTTTTTGAGTTGACAATTATCCATTTTGAATTTCAAGAACCATACAATTGGTTTTATATAGTTGATTCTTTAACTTGTTATACATTACCTCACGTTTCTTGATGAATACATCGGACAATGATTTAATATCATTTTTCTTTTCATCTTGAGACATAGCTTTAGTAAAAGGTTAGTACCAATAATTCTCTTTTATTATTCTCCATCACATGCTTACACTCAATTATTTCATCTTTTCTCTCTAGTGTTGCTCACACCTATTGTCTTTTTAGTTCTTTAAACTCTTTTAACAAAATTCTACAAAGAACTAAGTATTATTTAACCAAATTCAACTTGTAACTAAACAACTTCAACAAATCAATAAGAAGAAACCAATAAAATACATAAACAAAAATTAATGCAAAAGGAAGCAATAAATTGGACATGCAAATAAAAGAACTTAGAAGTAATTAGGAAATAAAAAATAGCAAAGAAACACCAATTTTAATTTTAAACATTTCAAGAATTAGACTAAAATTAGAAAAACATCAAATTCTAATTAAGGTAGTATTAGGTTAAATGCAGATAAATCAAAAAGTTTAGAGCTTATTTATTTTCTTGAGGAATAAAGTTTCCTTTGATATTAGGATTCCTAAAAAGACAATGAAAATTAAATCAAATCAGGTTTTTTTTTTACTCAGTTAGGAATTTAGATCAAACACAACTTTTTTTTTTATTTTTTGCTAAGAATATAAATGAATAACATAAGAACAAAAAAAAAAATTGTTAGTATTACAGATTCAAGCGAAAATGAGATATGAATGTGAAATAGAAAACAAATTAAAGAAGAACAACACAAAAACAAGAGCAAATAATGATGAACAAAAAATAAAATAATAAGCAAACCTAATTTTAGAGTTGAAAAAGTCCTAAAGGGGGTGAATAGGGATTTTGGAAATTTTAAGAAAAGACTAAGGAATTAAATGGAAATTAAAATGAGATTAAGAAGATGAATAAGAATAAGAGAAAGATTAAGGGAGAGAGCAAAGCATAAATAATTTATAAAGGATCAAATATAATAATCCAACTCCTTTACCTAAGTTAATATTTTGAACCACCACCAATCTTATTATCAAGATTGATAAAAAGTATTTTAAGGCTTATACTCAACCTTTACAACTTGTATTTTTCTTGGCTCAACACTAACCACAATCAATATGTGTTTTTTTTTTTATCAAGGACTCAATATAAATCCAATTAATAGATCCTTATTACCCACTTTTTAACCCTAAGAAATGAGTAGAATAAGATATCCTATCACTAACATACACCAACTCTCATAAGAATTGATTACAATAATGAATATAAAAAGAGTTTTAAGAGCAATTTAGAATTCTAAGTAATAAATTCACAATTCAATTCAATCAAGAACTAATCTAACATTTTAAATGAGTTCTTTAGTTTGTATGTATAATGGAGAATGAAAAAATAGCTACTAAAGACCTGAATTTCATGCTCCAAGCTTCTCTATCTTCATTAAATGTATATTTCATCTTTTACAGGAAATTAACTACTCATGATTATGAGGGGTATGCTCACGATTGTGACATATAAAAATATGTTCGTTAAAGTTTGAAGTAGCAGTTGTAGAAGCTACCATGTCACTCGTGATAGTGGTCTTAATCATGACTCCAGCTCGTGAAGAGCACTGGGAGAAATTGGTCATAATCATGAGCACACATGTCCCAATCGTGAGCTTCAAATTTTTAAATGCTTGGCTCGTGGGACTCCTTATGATCATGAGTAAGGCTCATGAGGAGTTCTTGAGAGCCTGATCACGATTGTGAGGGTCCTCTCCACGATTATGAGCTTGAAATCTTTATTCCTTTAAATGTTATGAAGCTTCTAAGGCCTTAATCAATGCTTCCTTTAATATAAATAGGTGTAGTTTTGATCCTAGCTTATAAACACACTTAAATACACATTAGCAATTTAACATTGTATGTTCAAGTCAAAACAAAGGTTAATTAGAGATTGATCATGTAAATATCAATAAGATCCAAGCTTAGATACCAAACGATGTGGACCCGAATGATATGAAAAAAATATCCCACAAAAAAATAAGAATAACACTAAGAAAACCAAATTCATATTCGAATAGATGAAAATTTCACCTCTTATTTAGTTAGCATAAATAACAAAAGTTATGTGAAAACTTAAGCCTTTTGAATTATTAACAAATAAGCAATAAAATTTATAAAATAATGAAGGATTGAATGCCACACTCAAGAACAATTTGAGTTTTTAAATGATAAGTTCAAGGTCATTTCCATGAGCATAAACTTAATAAGATCTCAAAGTCTACAATAGAATTAAGATTAGAAGTAAAACTCTCAAAATATAATTAATAACTAATCTATGGGTGGACAACCTTTATATCTTTTATATAGAGAAAAAAATAATATTAATGCTAGTACAAAAGTAATCTAAAACTAAATACAAATAAAACAAATTCCTAAACAAAATCTAAATGGAAATAAAATCTACATAGGAAGTCCAAGTCAAATATAGAGACATAATCAAATTAGGATTTGACTTTGGTTAAATAAAATAAAATTAGAATTAAATAAAGCCCACAAATATAGGCCCAATAATCATGTGGCCTAAGACACATTATCTATATATGCTTGAACAATATTCACCATATGTTGTTGTAGTCCTTGCACTTTTAAAATTTGATTTGCATTGATCTCGCTAGAAATTTCTTGAATTAATCCGTTAAGATTTTTTTTTTCAACTTTTTAGTTATAATTGTTGATGTAAGTCTTCCAATATTAATTAATGGATATTTGTCTCCATCACTAACCTTCTCTACTATGAGCCCAAATTTTTAGGTCTTTATACTTTAACCTAAAGTCATTTTATTATTAAGCCTTATTTAGCTCTAATATTATATAGAAACTTCATAAGCCTTGATAGTGTTTTCCCACATCCATACTCTATGAATATATAAATGGAGTTCAATTCTTATAATATAAAACTAATTGGCTTGTACTAAAATTTAAATTGTATCACTTATATGTCGTATAAACACTTTGAACTAGTTACATATAGGACTTATTCATATCTTTTAACACCTATATATATATAGTCTCTCTTCTCTCATTTAGAATTTTTGGATGAATTATATTAGGATTAGATTTGAATTTTTTTAGTTAGTTTCTAATTAGAAATTTGATTCTCTTCATATCTCTATTTATTTTTGTTTTTTTAGTTGATTTTAGGGGTGTTATTGTAGTTTTTGCAAGCTTAAAAATGTTAAAATCGTGTAGCGCTATGCTATAGGCGCTATCCTCAAAGCACTGCGGCACAGTGTTGTGATGCTATAAAGATGAAGAAGTGACTTGCAATAAAGAGGAAAGTGCCACCACATTGCATGTCATTTTCAAAATTTTAGTGCAGCATCCCTCCCCAATGTACCCTCATTGGAATTTCTCATTTGATGGCGGCGGCAGCAAAGAGAAGTATCACCTAAAAACTATTCCATTAAAGACTCATACCAAACATGCTATGAAAATAACATATCTTTAAGGGATGAGATATATTGCTTAAATACTAATAAACAATAGCTAATACAACTTGAAAGAGAATAATTTGATGGCAAATGGAATATAATCTCATAACATAACACAGATATACGTACATAAGTGTCCTGCCACATGTACATTATATATCATCTATAATAGTAAATACAAGACTACTGGTTATAGTACAACTCTATACAAAATATAAGAGCTCTAAAAAGCTCTGATAACCCTCTCAACTCAAGACCTTAGCCCGAGTGTAGATGTGCATCCCTGATTTTATACCTCTCTAGCCTAAGGCTTAACTATCAAACACCTATCTCTATAGCAAAATAAACCAAATACAATACCAAGAGTGTAACTCGACCTCATCACATAAGGCAAAATGGGAAAAGTATACTATCCCACTCACAGCCAAGTCAGTGTAACCTGCACATCAGAAATAGTCTTATAAAAAACTCGGATACTCCTCTCTAATAACATACATGCGCACTGAGTCTTCTATGGGCTTGGCAGCAACTCTGAAGTTGAGCTCAGCATCAACATCATGACATATGATATATCTAACTAGGGTGTCGGTCCAAGTCACCTTATAGGTCATGGTAGTCCACTGCACTGCCATCTTGAATATATATACTAGCTATACAAGTACATACACCTACGCTGAAAATATAAAAATAAGTAAGTATGAGTAATTTGCTAAGAAAATTACCCAGTGAGTGAATATGAAAACAAGAAATAGGCAAAGCAATGATAAACACTCAAGAAATAAAAATTAATCGCTGAATATTTGGAAAGGTAGTACAAGGAATGAGCATAGTGCTTGACCCAAAGACATAAATAACAAAATTTCAACATATTACTATTATTAAAAATTAGATTTAATCTATGTCATATTGCTTTCTTGAATTAAATTTGACTTCTTCGTTGGCAAAAGTTCTTAGATTTGTTATATCGGTTTGGATTTGCTTGCTCATTACTAATTTTGTATTTTGAATTCTCATATTTTATTTTACTATGCTTTATAATTTCTTAGATTATTAAATTCCACATTCTTGTATGTATAGTATAATGCATATATCAGAACTATATTATTATTGTATCACTATATTATATTACTCATATATGTAACATTGTAGATCCACAAGTCTCAAGTACTATATAATACAGTTCAAACTAATTATATAATATCTCATAAAGTTTGTATGCATATATTTTGTACTATATAAATTTGCCTCAAAGGCTTAATGAATCTATGCACTATCCCAAAAATAGTTATTAATAAGTTGGCCAACACTAACTTATCCATACCTATAATTATTATACACCATATATCAATCTTCTTATATCCTTACAATTTATTATAATGGTGACAACTTATACTTGATTGTTACGTATACATAAGTGCTTTTAAGTTTGTATGTTATATAACATTTGGTACAATATATCTTTGTGGTATATATATATAGGTTTCTGGTTAAATTTAAGAATTCACTTTGAAGATTTCATTGTCCAAAAGGATGTTTAATTTATAACAGCAACATATTTCAAATTTGCTTAAAACTTAAATTCCTGAACTATGGCTAATTGTAGTTTTTTATTCTATTTCATATAATTTAATATGTAGATTTATTATGTTCAAGTATGAAGAATTAAGTTTAAGGTTTTTACTTGATTATAATGTATTCTCAGTTCAAGTTTTCGATTAGACAATAGAGGTGATCTTTAAGTCATACAGGCAATCGACCCAAGTGAACAAGTGATCGGCTTACCTCAGGCATTTGGCCCAACACTAACCGTCTACCTATTCATACAGGTGAGCACCTATACTTTCTTTCCTATATTTTTCCAGCTCATGAGCTACTAAATTCTCATGCCAAAACTCATCTGAATTACAATAAAACTTCACAATAACCATTCTACATTCTCTTTTATTTGAACAATAAAGTTTATACCATACCAATTTTAGTGTATATCTTAACTAAAATAACATCTATGTTAAGTAATGAAAGAGGACTTCAACACAACAACAACACATATCTATGTTCTCAAATTTAAAAGTTTTGTCATAATTTGAACAGTGAGCAAATAACAAAATTTCAATGAAGAAGAAATTGAAAGTTCAAACATCAAAATTAGTATAAAATATAGTTAACACTTAGAAAGACTTTGAATTAATCAAAAGAAGAATTCATAAGAATAATTTCCATTACTTGTGAAAAAGAATTTATAGAAAATTACTCACCTAAATCTACAGCCAAACTAAACTTCAACACCTCTTTGAATCACCTTCCTCCAAAACCCATTTGATTTTCTATAAATTACAAAAACAATTCTATGACATAACCTCTATGAAATCAAAATATGTGAATATAGGTTTAAATTAAAGAACCGGCTTACTAAAATTTAAACATGCATGAACTATTCTTACCTAGAACAAGCCTAAAACTATAGCTCCCTCATCTTCCTTTTCTTCGTTGTCACCAAGTAGGAAAGAATTTGTTCCTTATTCCTACATTTTTTTTAACACAATTCTTCCTTTTTTTTTTTTTGTAAAAAGATAAGTGTCTAAGGGCATTCGTTCCTTACACTTATATCCTGACACCTATATCCTGACACCTCACCACTATAATCTCTTTTTAGCTCCCTGATTTCTTTCTTCCTTTCTTTATAAATCCTTCTTTTTCCTCCATTTAAACCCTTACTTGATTTCTTTCTTTCAATTTCATCTTTGGTTTAACTTTATTTAATTCAATCAAACCCTCATTTATTTATTTTAGCCAAATTAATGCTTAATTAATATTTAATCAATAATATTAACTTCCCAATTTATGTTTCCAAGGACACAAATGTGAAATTTAGGATTTATTTCATCCACTTTTTAGCTGAATATTTTTTGAGAAAAAGTTTATTTTTAGACCAAATTAACAAAGGATATAAATTATATAGAAATTATAAGAAAATTATCAATTTTCAGACGAATGTGGGAGGATAGTTTTTTTTTTTTTTTGTAATTTTGTGAAAAATGAGGGAGGGGGCCGATTTTACCCTGAAAATCAATGACAGCATAATTCATTGTTAATTCGTCATTACTTTTTAGGGTTTTCTTGCCTAAAGTATATAGTGATGGATACAAATCCGTTGTTAATTAGCAACAAAATAATCGTCGGTAATCCGTTCTTACATAGTTGGCACCAAGATCTTATCTCTTACTAGTGATGATTACTCGTGTCCATCGCTAAATTTATTGGTAATTTTATAGTTTTTTCCAGTTACTTGAAGCTATTGCTAATTCATCGTTGTTGGCCTTTTTTGTAGTGTTGGAGGCAGCATGTAACTTATTTTCATAATAGAAAAGTCTAAATAAAGACATTCCATATGGGTAATTTAGTCATGAAGAAAGTCGAAATCGACATAGGAGACTCAAGAACATGAAAGCTTCGCCCTAACTAATGAGGCCTATGCTAAATAACTAAATCTAGTAGCAAATGAGCCTACAGATATAAAGGGTAAAAACTTTCCAAGGTTTTAGAATACAGAGAACCTTAGAAAATACTATTAATCAATTATCAAGCCCTTGGACCCTTTTATTTTATATGTCTGAGTATTATGATACTCGAACTTAGTTATTTAACTAACCAAGCATTATAATGCCTAAATTTAACTCAACAACTTGATAGTTAAAACTAGTTGCTTGTATTGGCAATAATTATTAATAAAAATGATGATCGATTTATTTAGTACTTAATTCCTAAGCTTATTTTCAATACTTAATTCAAAAAACTTAGATCCTTCCTTATATTAGTGACTCGAATTTGGCTAATCCAATACCCAATTATGTTATGATCAGTTCATGAAAAACTAACAAAATTGGATAAGTATAGAATATTTAAAATGAAATTTCATGATAAAGTATTGTAAAATGTATACAAAATGAGCTTTTAAACCTAGTTCATAAAAAACTAAGGCTCAGGAGTATTTTCATTTTAAGGAAGCTTGAAAATAAAATTTGAAGGCTCAGGAACAACTTAAAGCTAAAATAAAAAAGCTTGAAGCTCATAAGTTATATGCTCGACAAAAGTTGAACGCTCAGAAGTCTGAGGATTAACACTTTACACCTCAATACAAGAACCAATACTTAGATGTGTCGAAGCTCCTAAAGCCAAGCAATGGTACATTGACTTAAGTAATATACTCATAAAAGGGTCAGAGGTTGGCACTAGCTTAAGCAACAGCATTGGTTAATTCCTCTTCACTAGGGCTTTGAGATCCTAGGTAATAATCTTACTCGCTTGTTAAAAATTTAAGTTTGACTTTTAAAGAGTCAAGACTCATTGACATTTGGACTTATAGGCTTAAAGGAAATCTACTATCAAGCTTTAGAATGTCTTCTTGTACATAACTTGAGCATTCATAGCCCGAGTAAGGTTGTTCTTGAGCTCCTCTTAGTCAATTAAGAAATTAAGTTTTGATACTTGTCATTCTTTTTCCTCATTTACTCAAGTGAGATAACTGCCTTAGCATGCTCAGACTAAGCAGCATCAAGGAAACCTTGAGCTTTTTCGAATTAATATTTATTCTCAACTCAGCTCATTTATCTTCTATGCCATTAAGTTACACTCAATCTTATGAGTGTATTGGGCATTGTCAAGATGTAAGATCCCCTAGGGAGCCTATAAAAATGGAATAAATAATAATAATAATGCAAAATAAAGATAAATTCAAATGCTCATATCAAAGCACTTAAAAGCTCAGAAGACTACTTCAAAAAGACTTGAAAATATCTAACTCTTCAAGTCATCCTGGCCAAATGCCAATCGCCTCTCCATGTCCACTAGTGTAAAGACTCAGACAAGTAATTCTAGACTTAAGGGCTCAAAATTGATGAATTCATGAGCCTCTGCTTTATCCAGAAAATAGGGTTTAGACACCCTTCAAGTTAAGGTCACTTTACTAACACTTACCTACCACCATAAAGGTTCTTATAATCCTTATTTAAGCCATGAAAACACTTCCCCTTTTACTTCTTAAAAAGGACGAGCATTGAGTCCTTAATGGAAAAAGAGATATCACATTCTTAATAGTTAAACTCAATGCATTAGCAGTAAGAACCGAGCCTTAGTTATCATAATCTATCATAATAATTTTGTTTAAAAATGCATTAACATTAACCATTTACAAAAATGAAAGATAAAGGAAAAGAGGTTAGAAAATACTTTTAGCTTAAATTTATTCTCTAGGCTCCCTACTAATCATCTCATAAAGCCCAACATCATTATGATATTATTTTCTTAGAATGTATATCAGGACATAATAATTTATACAAGGCTTATAAAATGAAATTACACCGATGCATGATGACATTCAGCTCATAAAATGAAACTAATAGTCGATACCCATTAAGGTGGAAATGACCGAGGGCTACACCATATGTCATTAAAAAATATTTTACAAATGAATCTAAAGGGAGCCTAAAAAAACCCTCAAGTTGTTCTATAAATAACCACCCTATCAATACATTTTCCATTTAGTAATGGGCTCTAAATATACCTTTCACCACAAACATTCTATAGTTAGAGGATATCCTATATTTGATTCCACAGAGACCAATTGTTTTTTTATCAACATTAAAAATGAACTTGGAAGAGTTAATGTCATCCTTAAGAGCCATTGTGAAATTAAAAAAGTGAAAAATCATAGAAGAAATAAATGAAAAGCAAAAGATAGAACCTAAAAAATAAGTGACCAACAAAGATCAAAGCAAAGAAGAATGGCTTTCACAAAAATAGAATATCACACTACTTAAGTGCCAAAAAAGTAAAGAAAAAGAAAGAGAGGAATCCTAACACAAAGTAACTGTTAAGCCTTATATAGGCAATATAATATTTAACAAAACACTAGAAATGCCCCCTGCAACAAAATGAATATATGCATTTATTACAAGGGTATTTTGGTATTATATTGCACCTTTATTGCTTACCAAGATAAATAAAACAATTAATAGAACAAGGGAAATATGTCCTATTAATAATAGGAGCTGTTAATTAGATTCAAAATTCAAAATATTTTAGTAACTGCAAAGATTATTGACTTCCCTTCTAAATAAACCAAGACTTACACAAAATAAATCAATAAGCACTTCAATACTTGAATGAGTAAACTAAGCCTCTAAGCATTTCAATGGTTATTTGAATGAGCTTTCCAAATCTTTAAGCACTTTAATAGCATTCGAACGAACATTCTAAATCTTCAAGCACTTCAATACTTATTTAAATGAGCACTCCAAATCTCTAAGCACATCAAGGCTATAACGAGAAAATCAATGCTTAAGCATTTCATGTTTTCATCAATTTATGGCTCAGGCAAGCAACACTAGTTAGCATATTATGTCAACAAGTACTTGAAGGTTGTTTGGTAAAAACTCTGCAAGTATACAGAATCGACAAGTAGTACAAAAGATATCATTTCCACAGAGATTTTAATCTAGCCACCTATTAATTTATTTCTAATTGTTTAAAGCTTCAAATTGTGGTGATCAAATTAACTATGTTTAACTAAAACTAATTAGACTATAAATCTTAATTTTTGTAATCAATTAACCAATTCTA
>CATIWO010162143.1:0-10775 GCA_949673435.1 Macaranga tanarius
AAAAAAAAAAAAAACTATGTAATATTTAAAAAGAAATTAAATTATCAATTTGAATTTTAAATAATCACATTTGTAGTTATATAACATGAAACAAAAAAAAAAACTAAAAAAATACCATCTATTTAAAAAGAATATTTTTGACCAAAATTAAAAAGTAACTTAAATTCTAGATTTACACCAAACACAAAATAATAAAATATGGATTTCATTTCAAATGAATTCTATAAACTATTCATTTGAACCAAACACACTTCATTAATGAAAATCCATTTGGAAATGAATTCTATTGGGAATTCATTTCGAAATGAAATAAATTTCTTGATGGAATTGAACCAAACACACCCTTAGTTTTCAGGAAAAAAAAAAGATGAAGTTGTTGATCTATATAATAATTCGCGATTTTATGGGAATAAATGAATTTTTTTTATTTTTACCATTTAAATGTACATTTTCATATGTGAGAAAATAGATAATGTCACAAAATAAAAAGAGAAAAAAGAAGTTATAATGCAACAATTACTGTATACCATAAAAGACATTTCAAAAAGGGAAATTCTACCGGTACTTTGATTTTTATTTACTTTTTTTTCACTTTATTATTATCATTATTGGATGAGAGTGTATTGAATTATCGAATGTTAGTTATTAACAAAATAACCTTTATTTTGTGAAAAATAAAATAATCATAAACTACACCTTTCAACAATTAAATACAAGAAATAGTACCTTTCAACAATTAATACAACAATTTAATTTTTAATTTAATTAGGATATTCAGACATAGCAATGGAAAACGGTGTGGTTATTTTTTTTCAGCATCTAAGTATTGCTTGGTCAATAATATTAGAGCAAATTACATTTTCCCCTTGAGATTTGACCTAATTCACACTTTCCCCTTCTTGTTTGAAAATCAAATTTTTTTATCCTTCAATTTTCATTCCGTCAATACTTTAATCATTCCGATAAAGTTCCAACAAAAATCTTATATTAAAAAAATATTTAACCCCCTCTATTTTATAAAAACAAAACACTTTAATCCTTCTATTTTAATATTATAAAATAATTTATTCCCTCAAATTTTTAGTTACTTTAAATTCAAAATTTCAATATCAATTAAATTTTTTACACCTATAAATGTATGTATCAATATATTAAATAAAAAATTAAATTATAAATTTCCATCGATTTTATTTTATTTTTATTTTGTGCACTTAATTTAATTAATTTTTTATTTTAATAACTTAAAAAATTACAATTATTGAAATTAAACACTAAAAAAATGAATAGCTTTATTTTTAAAATAAAAATCAAACAAATTAGTGAATTCATTAAAATTATTACTTGATTTTAGAATATAAGATATTGATAGAACCATGTGTTAATATTGGAAAAATAGTTATTTTAAATATTTAAAATTAAAAAAATTAAATGATTTAATTTTATTAAAATAAAGGAATTAAACTATATAATTTCATAAAATAGAGGGACTAAATTGTTTTGTCCTTATAAAACAGATGGACCTAAGTGTTTTTTAATATCAAAAATTCACCAGAAGCCTCTCGGAATAACTAAAGTGTTGATGGAGTGAAAACTGAAGGAGAAAAAAATTTGATTTTGTAAACAAGAGGGGGAGTGTGAATTAGGTCAAAATTCAGGGGGAAAATGTAATTCACTCATAATATTACTTATTTGATGATAAGTATTGCTTGGTCAATAATATTGCTATTTGATGATAAAATAATTTTTAAGTGAGGTTTTTTAGTTTAAGCGGTATGTGAAAATGGTAGATTGATGGTTTTTTTTTTTTTTTTTTTTTTTTTTTAGCTTTTTCTAATGATTTTAATTTCAAACTATAAATTGAAGTAATATTCAAGTCTAATGGTATTCTGAATTATAAAATTTAAACAACTTTTTAATGGGTGGATTGATCAAGTGAAAGATTATAAGTTGTATCAAAATTGTCAAAAATTAGCTAAATAAAGATATTTTTATCAAAATTAAAAAAAATTAATTAAGGGATCATTTGTTTCATACTTCAAAATTGGAATTGGAATCAGAATCAGAATGAAATGAAACTAAAAAGGGAATAAAAATTTTATCAAAGTGTTTGGTTTACTAAAAAAATTAGAATTCGAATCGAAATCAGAATAAAAATTACCTATATATATAATATATTTACAATTATTTTTTATATATTAAAAGTTAGCATTATAATTATCTATTATAAAATAATTATTTTTAATTTATTTATTAATATTTTCTAAAATATTTTTATATAAAAATATTTATTATTTTAATAAATATTTTTATTAAGATATTTCAAAAAAATTCTTAAAGTATTTTAGTAATTATTTTTGTTAATGTATATATTTTATATCATAAATTTTTCATAATATATGATAATTTTTAAATATTTGACAAATTTATAATTGGTTTAACTTGATTCCCATGAGAATAAGAATACATTCCTTAGGAAGTGTAAGAGGAATGGTGATTCCCATTAATTGGGGAATCTCACTCCTATTCCTAAATAAATTTTAGATAAATAAATACTAAAAATCAAAATTATTCATTCCAATTCTATTTCCCACCCTTATTTTTTTTATAAAACAAACGGACCCTAAAATTATTAAAATTCATAAATGTTTAAATTTTTATAACAATAGCTAGCCCAATTAGTTGTCATCTTTTTTTTATCATCTATATTAATTTAAACTTTTTATTTTTAAAATTCAATTTATAGATTTCTTAAGATTGAAGTAATTTAAATAAAAAAAAAATGAGTATTTACTATTAAAAGTATTTACGAATTTTAGTGTAGACCATAGTTTGCCAAATAGTTTTAAATTTTGATCATGAAATGTCTGAAAGAAAATAATAAAGTGGCACAAGACTTCTAAAATTCAATAAATACTTTTCAGAGATTTTACATCTTAAATTTTCAAAATTTTGTTTGGCTACAAATATTTTTTGAATTTCAGGATTTTGGAAGCAAGTTGAGAAAGCCTTTTTCAGGAGAAGACGCAAGGCAGAAGAGTAAACAAGTTCGTATGGTGGGTTGGGAAGCTCCTCCAAGGGGATGGGTTGATGGAGCGGCAAAAGGGAATCCTGGTAGTGCTGATGGGGTGGAGGCTGACTCGAGGTAATTCAGGTTCGTGGCTAGCTGGCTTCATATGTAATACTGGTATCAATACTTGGGTTATGGCTGAACTCTGGGCAGTATTTCATGAATTACAACTTGCATGCAAATAAAGGTTATACAAAGATTATAAATTCTTGAAAGTAGATTCTCAAGAAGTGGCCAAAATGTTACAAGGAGGCAAAACTATATATGGACAAAGGGCTTGCCAACATTCTGTATAGATGTTGTGAGTTGTTATGTCGATATTGGCAAGAGTGTATATCCAGCATGTGTTTGTGAAGGAAAATAGGAAATAACTAACAACCGTTAGAAGAGTTGACAGAAGGTTATTCTCGATTAAACTAAGGTCTTGAATTCGAGTTCTAATAAATGCAGTTATGTTAAATATTTGTTAGAAAATCTTTGCCGAATTGAATTAGTCAAGTTTCCATGTGTTCTAAATACTAGTAATTTATTTAAAAAAAAAAAAGGCAGCAGATCTTCTAGCTAACCTGTCTATCTCTTAAGAGGGAATTGAGTTATTATAAGTAGGGGTGTAATCGAGCCGAGTCGAGTCAACACAGTTCCAGACTCGAGCTCGACTCGATTTGAAAACTCAAACTCGATCGAGCTTCATTTTCAAAACTCGAGCTCGACTTGATTTAATAATTCTTATACTCGAGCTCGACTTGACTCAACTCGATTAATTATTTAAAATTTTAAAAAAATATATTTTTAAATATTCAAGTTCGACTCGAGTTCAAACTCGACTCGGTTCAGTATGATATTTTTGTAATTATATTAAAATAAAAGGATAAAAAAATAAATATGTATAAGTTCGATTAGACTCGATTAAGCTGGAGTATGCTAAATTAAGTTCACGAGTCTATCGAGTCAAGTATTAAGGAGCTCGAGCTCGACTCGAGTTTAAGCTCGACTCAATAATAATCAAGTCCATTTCAAATTTTTTTCGAGTCGATCCCGAATAATTCGCAAGTAGATTTGACTCGATTAGCCCCTACTTGTAAGTTGGACCATCCGCAGCGTGGAATGACTGGCAGACTTAGTAAACTATATCCATACTCATTATTGTCAATAGGCATTCATGATCAAGTCTAAATTTAATTAATATTTGCTCGTTGCATAAATTCAGACCATTATATAATTTCGCCAAATTATTGGAGTGATTAAGCTATAAACTAGTCGATAAAATTAATCAAAGATTTATTTTAGAGTTTGTGGTCATTTTAATAAATTGATTAATTTTGGTTCAACTCGATTTAATTAATTATTTCTATCAAAAAAATTAATAATTTCAAGTACGATCAAAATTAGTTGGATGATAAATTTATTGAGACATAAAAGAGAAAATAATTATAATTAGTTGTTTGGAGACTTTTAACGCATCATAGAATTTTAATAGAATCAAATTGGATTAATGAGAGTCTAATGAACTATGGGCATGAGTGATTTAGACCGAAAAATAAATAAAATAATAATTAAAAGAGTTCAATTAAGTAGAGACTTGTATATGAACTTCTCGAAACACATGTCAGGACACTGAAACTTGACGAAATAACCAATTCGAATGCTCTTTCACACAACCAATATCTAATTAATCTCAAGCACATACATGGAAAACTGAAGCATTTCGAGAAAATAAAATATGCATATGCATGGGAAGTGTCGATGGAGATAATTAATGATTGATTTCAAAGAGATATATAACAATTGTGGACTAATAACACGCATATGCAGGCGCACACGTATATAAAGATATAACAAAAACATAGAGCATATATGAAGAAAGAGGAAAGGAGGAAGCTTTGCATGTGTACCTTTTGGGTTTCCACGATGAGATGGATGGGCAGTAGAAGCTAGGTGGTAATGTAACAGATGTTCTTTGGTTAAATAGAAGACATGCAAGGTTATGTATTTATAGGGAAAACTAGCGCTGGCTTGACTAGCTGACTTCACTTATGCGGAGGGGTTATTATTATTATTATTATTATCATTTATTTTTCTAAATTTAATAAGGAAAGAATTTTATATTTAGCTGATATTTTATTTTATTTTATTTTTCATTTTTATTTTACCTTAACTAGAATTTGACTTTTTTAGCTAATTTAGGATTTTATTTTAATTTCCTATATGATTTAGGGTTAATGAGTTGTAATTATTCTTTAATTTTCAGTCATTCAAAAATAATACAATTAAATTTTCTGTGTTAAGTTTCTGTGATTTCAACTTAGTTTATGGTCTTTAATTAAGTCTTAATTGTGTCGTGTACTTATCATCTACATTAGTTCGCTGTGTCAGCCACCATATATGGCTTTATTAATAATTTATGGAAAAGGATACATGTCCTAGTCGTCCCACGTAACAATAAATTATCAAATTAACTCCTAAATTTTTAATGTCCTTCTATAAAGTTACAGATTAAAAAAATAATTTTTTAATTTTCTTTTTTATGTTTTAAAATTGCACAACGCAAAATCTATTATCACCCATATATAGTTTATTAACATGAAAATCAGGAAATTTTATAATGTTACAATATTGACAAATCATGTCTTTGCATAATGGTACAATATTGACAAATATTCAAGTCTTTGCATAGAAACTCACATGAGTCTTACCATAATCATTATCGATTGTATACTTGAATTTGATATTTTATAAGTTTATTTTTTAAATTTATAAATTAATTGTTTTAATAAATTAATTTGTTAAAAATATATAATTATAAATATTTTTTAAATAAATTTATGTGTTTAAATAATTTCGTTTTAACTTACAAAAAATACTATTTAATCCTTTAAATAATGTTAGAAATATTGATAAATTTTATTTTAAATGAATTGAAGTCTCTAAATAGTCAGATTATAAACTGAAAAAACAAAGTAAAGTTCAGAAACTTTTAATATATCAAGTCTTTTATTTTTTTTAAGTGTTAACTTTAGAAAATTATTCAAAAAAAAGCTGTGAATCTTAAGTCCCAAACCTCAACTTTAGACCATTTTATCTAGAAAATTATAATTCATCGGATCTACATGAATAATAGATATATAGTATATGTTTGTATAATTTTCTTATTTAGTGAAATAAATAAGGTGATTAGGAAATTAAGCACAGCTAATTAAAAGATGAGCTGTCCCTAGGAAGTTCTAGGAATTATTGAAGCGATGATACATAGTATTTTCTTGGATGATCACTTCTATGTTTCTTATTTATTTTCTTTTTAGTTGACCCACAGCTTTTTCTAGGTCAGACCAAAAAAAATGACTAAGAAAGGCTAATAGGACACAAAGTCTGGTTGCATAAAGAGTTTTCTTTCCAACTTTTCCAGTACTTTTAGAGGAAGTGCCTTTGGTGCCAATCCACAAAAATTCTATTATATAATTTTTATTGATATTCAAAATAATATATTATTCAATTTGTTAAGTATAATATATTCAAAATATATACAAAAATTTCAAAAATTTTATAATCTATAATCATAAATTAATCTAAACTATAAATTTTTGTGCTGATATATGCTCTACTGTGTAGAGCGTTAGTAGGAAAATATTTATGAAATACAGAGTGCCATTTAACTAAGGAATGAGCAAAAATAATCGAAAATCAAAAAATGAACCGAACTGATTGATTTGGTTCGATTTTTGTTATAAAAATATGTTTATTCGGTTTAAATTGAACCGAAATAATTTCGGTTTAGTTTGGTTTTTGTTATAAAAAATCTTATTAAATTGAAGTCAACCAAATTTATAATATATTTTAAAATTTTATAGGTTTTTAAATTTTAGTTTGATCGGTTTAGTACTAATTTTTCAAAGTATATCAACAATATGAATTTCTAAATATTTAAAACTCTTAATCAAATTATTTAATACTAAAAAAAAACTAGCCAAATTTATTTAAATTTATTTTAGATAATCGGTTCATTTAATTTTTTAAAATTAATTAATAAAATAAATATAAAAATTAACAATAATATATCTCATAAATCTTATCAAAATAATGCAAAATTATATAAGTGCAATAGGTTCAAAATTGTAAAAATAAAAAAAAATCAAAACCAAATCAATTCAGTTCGGTTTAATTCAGTTCACATACTGATTAGGTTCGGTCATTTTTTAAAAATTTCAATTTGATTCGGTTTTAGGTATTTTTAAACTTAAACAAACTAAACCAACCGATGCATACCCCTTATTTAACTGACATACATATAAAATTATAAAATCACGCATTTTACTGAAAAATGATTCAATTTATTTGGATTTTAGCCAAAATATTAGTTGTATTTTTAATTAAATTTTATATTAATTAATTTATCCATTACACTTTTAATTATTTTAATTATATTCAATTTTATTTTAGATTAATTAAAATTAAATTTTAAAGCATTATTTGAATGTTTTATGTAAAATAAATATATTTACTTAGATTTTATTTCTCTTTTTCTCCAAAAGAAAAATTGTACACGGAGGAAAATCAAACTAATGAGCAAAACTACTTTTTTTTTTTTATCATCACATCAAAAAGTGTTTCTCTGAATCAATGAAAATAATAAGAAAATACAAAAAGAGTCATACATTGATATCTTAATTTAATATATGCATTAATAATATTAATAAGAACAACAAGACATAAATTAAGGAAGCATTTTTCTTTGTTAACATGGAGATCATATGAATCAAGTATGGATACACTACACAATAGGAGCAGTCCTCCTCTTTTAAATCGACAAGAGCAAGATTTAAACTCTACACCTCAGGATGCCCTTAGAAAGAAGTTGTCATTAGACTACTTTCTCACTGGCATTACACGAAGCATTTTTAATCAACTACTATACTACAAAAGTGAAATTTTCGGATAAATTTTTATCTCATTTATATTTTTAAGAAAAAAAAAAGTATCTTTATCATTACTATTTTTAATGTCTCTAATTTTTTATGCTCTATTTTACACTATTTTTCATGTTTGAAATCTCTTAAAATATTTTTTGAATAAAGTAGTAATGTAAATATAAAAACAAATTTTAGAAAAATTGAAATATAAAAAGTCTTCAAGGATAGAATAATATGAAAAGATTGAGATTTTATGGAAAAATTTAGGAATTAATTTCTAAGTAAACAATATAATTTTTGCTAAATCTTACTAAACTGTCTTATTAAAACCTATATTTTTTTCTCTTAAAATTCAATATTTCCATTTTTATTTTGCTTGATAACAAATCTACATCTTTTTTCATACAACTGAAAGGATAAACATTTCAGTATATTTATTAATATTAATGAAAATAAGTTTCATATCATCTTTCAACTATACTAATAGAAATATAACCCTCCTCCTCTTCAATATCGATTGAGGAAGCATCCACTATGAAAGTGGAAAATATCAGAATATATCAGCATTGAAAGAATTTATTACATATTTTTTATTGCACAAAATATTGTCCAAGTTGATCGGTTGATTCTCTAATTATTTGTTTATGTTCGCATATTATTTATTTAACGTGTGCTCTGTGTATACTAGATGGAAGCAGGAAGCTTTGCATGCTTGCCTCCTGGGTTTGCACGATGAGATAGATGGGCAGTAGAAGCTAGCTTTCGGATAAATAGAAGACATGCAATGTTTTGCACTTACAGGGAAACTGCTGGCTTGACTCCACCATGGCTTAATTAATTAACGTAAGAACCAGGAAAGTTTATGATATACAATATTAACGAATCAAGTCTTTGCATAGATCATAGATGTTGACGTATTATGATGACCATGGTCGGTAGTCATTTTTCTTTTTTTGGCTTAATAATACACCTCTTATTGGTTGACTTTGATATTTATCGGTTTATTTTTTAAATTTATAAATTAATTATTTTAATAAATTAATTTGTTAAAAATATGAATATAAATATACTCTAGTAAAATTAGGAGTGTAAATAATTTTTTTTTAATTTACAAAAAAAAACAACTTAAATAGTATTAAAAATACTTATAAGTCTGGCATGCTAGAAGAGGCCAAAGAATCCAGGCCAAACCCAAAAAAATATTGATAAGTCTTATTTTAAATAAGTTGAGATGTATAAATAGTTTGTGTTAACATGTAATTGTTATATGTAAGTTAGTTTTTCCATTGTAATCTTTTCCTTTCTTAGTTGTTTATTACGATTAATTATCTTTATCTCATAATACATGTATATAAGTTATTGTACTTTATTCAATTGTGACAGAATTTCTTTCAAAGTTTAAAGTTTGAGATGGTATCAGAGCAATAAAAGCCACAATCATGTCATTATCCTCTTCCAATACCTTTTTCTCAAATTACTCTTTCTATGGCACCAACAGTTTCTTCATTTCCTATATCAGTTAATCAAACCTTTTTCATAAAGTTAAACTCTTGCAATTATTTGATTTGAAAGACACAATTGCTTCCACTTTAAATTACCATTAACTTATAAGTCTTATTGATGGCACGATGCCAGCACCTCCAAAAACCGTTGTCGACTCTAATGATTCAATAAGATTCATTTTAAATCCGGCCTATGAGAGCTGGTTTCAAAAGGATCAACTCCTATTATCTTGGATTTTCTCTTCCTTATCAGAGGGAATTTTTCCTTATGGCATTGATTTAAAATCTTTTTATCATGCATGGAATGCATTAACAAATGCATTTGGTTCTGTATCCCAGACTTGACAACTTCAGCTTAACATTGAACTTCAAGAATTAAAGAAGAATGACCTATCTATATCATAATATCTTCAACGAGCTAAAGCCTTGGCGGATGAATTGGCTGTTGCTGGAAGAACACTTTCTCAAGCTGAATTTAATGTGATCATTTATTGCAACATTGGTACTAATTTTTGTAAACTGTATATATAAAATAAACACTAAACAAATAATTATTAAAATTAAATTTAAATAAAACATAATAAACAATTCTAAAGGAAATAAAGATGACAAAATAATAATAATAATAATAAAATAAAAAATATGTGATTAAATCGAGGCTAGAGTTTGACTCTATTTTCTTAAGATAAATTTGTTCCTCACTGGTGTTTAAAGTTAGTAACAATTGTCTCTCAGGATACAACAATTTCTTGTTGTAATAGTAGCACTCCAAATTACAATAATGGATGAACTAAACAATGTTAACTCTCTGTATAAAACTATGAATTTTTTATATATTTAACTTGTTGATGGAAAAGTCTTTTTATAAGAAAAACACTAAGAATCATGACTTAAACGAAGAGTCATAACTTTTAATTTAGGCCAAAATTCATAACTAACTTAGGCTAAGAATCATAACTTTTGATTAAACCCTTTTCCAATTCTCCATTCAAAAATAAAATAAAATAAATTTATTTTCTAACAATCCCCCACATGAATGGAAATTGAAAGAAAATTCACAAAATAAAATAAAATAAAATAAAATAAATAAAAATCAAACTTAAGAGAGTAACTCCAAGAAATAAGTTGCATAAGGTAAAGTAGCTTTTGGCTTTGAACCTCCCATAGTAAAGATTATCGGATTTACTTGGCTAACCAGTGAACACGATGTCTTGAACTGTTCAACCTTAGATGTAAACCAAGACAATAATGTTTACACAACTTATCTCTAACCATTGTTTAATTCTCACGATTGTATTCATT
>CATIWO010162164.1:0-15354 GCA_949673435.1 Macaranga tanarius
ACGACTTATGGGAACTGAATGTAATACATTGGGATTTTCACATTCAATATGGAAAGGTGTTTCCATAATATTAAGTGTTAATATCATTTTCCATTGCTATTTAGAGTTGAACCTAGTAAGTCACACACATAAGGGTTGCACTTGTGATGATTAACATTAACTTGATTATTAATTAAAGAGTTTAATTAATTAATTGAATTAGATTTGTGCATACTAAAGGTAAATATTCAAATAAATAAACATTTTATCTAAAAGAATATTTTATTGCCAAAGGGATTAATATACAATGTTTACATACAAATGGGCCTAGGGCACATTTATACTAACAATAAGAGCTTCAAAAAATGGAAAAATAGACAACTTTATTGTTAAAAAGTTCAACAACATCCACACATGCAACATGGACATCAGATTAGCAGATTAATGATAAGCAACAATAACTTTAGTGGCTGACTGTATAAAATCAAAATACTAGAGTGTCAAAACCATATACTCGCCAGCAGATATAATGAGAGACATGAAAGAACAATATGACATCAATATAAACTACCTAAAAGCATAGAGATCAAGAGAAAAGGAACTTGAAATGCTAAGAGATAAACCGGATGAATCTTATGCACTTTTACCAAGTTTCTTATGCATGCTAACGACAACAAATCCAGAATCAATTGTTGATTTTGATACCAAAGAAGACTACTTATTCCTTTATGTGTTCATGGCACTTGATGCATCAATAAAAGGCTGGAAATATTACAGACCTATTGTAATAGTCGATGGCACATTTCTGACAGGAATATATGGTGGAACATTGCTTTCAACAACAACACAAGATGCTGCTAGTAAAATCTTTCTTCTTGCTTTCTTTGTTGTTGACTCTAAAAATAATGAATCTTGGGAATAGTTCTTTAGAAAAATCAGATAAGCTTTTGGATGTAGAGAAGGAATTTCTATAATTTCTGATAGATATGAAAGTATAGAAAAAGCAGTACAAGAAATATACCCTGAAGCAACCCATGGTATTTGTATATACTATCTTTTAAACAACTTCAAAAAGCACTCAAAAAGCATCAAAGATTCTTTTCTTCAAGTAGCAAAAGCATACACCATTAAAGAGTTCGAGTACCATATGAACAACTTGAAAAGGATTAATGAAAGGATAACCCAATACCTGAAAAATATTGGGTATCATAAATGGGCTAGACCTTTCTCAATCAACAACAGATACTCAGTAATGACTTCAAATATTACTGAATCATTGAATGCGGTGATCAAGAAAGCTAAAGACCTGCCAATAACAGCATTGCTACAGTATCTGCATAATTTAGTGCAAGAATGGACCTATACAAATAGAAATCTTGCAAGATCAACAATCAGCACGCTTGCTAAAAGACCACAAGATATTATTAATGACAACTACATCAAAAGCCTAAAGCTACAGGTAATATTATTACTTCTTTGCTTAATATTAGACATGTTATTTTTTATTGCTGTATCAATTATTTATCATCCTACAATTACTTTTCATTTGATATTTATTTTTGAAATAGTTCATATTGTATTTAATATTGCATTTTATATTATAGAAACAAAAAAGAAATAAAAAGAAACAAAAAGCAACAAAAAAAATAAGTCACACTACTGTGATTTTATTTCTGTTTTCCTCATTTTTTTTCATTTCAATGCAGGTTAAACCTTCAATAGAAGAAACATTTACTATCTATGACTTGAATATAGCATTCATTGTTAAAATAAAAGAAAGAAAATGCACATGAAATAGGTTCCAAATCGATGAGTTGCCATGTCCATATGCACTTGCAATATTGAAGCAAATGAATCAAGATTCGTATAGATATTGCTCACATTTCTATACAAAGCATGCACTATTGGAAACATATAAATAAACAATACATCCAATTCCAAATCAAGTAATATGGAAAATACCACATAAAGAGCAACATACACAAGTAGACCTACCACAAAGCATAATAAAAGCTGGAAGACCAAAGAAAAGAAGAATCAGAGCACCATGGGAGAATGAAAATAAAACCAAATATGGAAAGTGTAGATAACTTGGGCACAACAGAAAGATATGCAGAAATGCACCCAAAAAAAAACTGAAAAAAAAATATTTCTCTTTTTTATAGGTCAAAAATTTTTCATTCTTATTGTAAGAATTCAAATATTTCATTAATGTGATTGTTGGTAAATAATTTTTAACATTTCATATCATTTTTGTTGTTTTTTGTTATTTATTTGTTCATCGGCATAATGCATACACTGAACTTGCCAGCTTTTTTCACTTTGACACTTCAACTTACGCTTTTGCCATTTTAATACCTGAACTTGCTTAAAATGAAATTTTTAAACCTCTCTCATCACATTAGTGAATCAGCATATGACATGTAGAGGTATTTAACTGACCAAAATCTGCAAGTAGAGGTATCAAACTAATAAAAGGTGGCAAGTACGGGGGGTCGTAGATATATTATATCATTAGATTAATGTATTTTAGGCAAAAAGCGGTAAGTACATGTATTGAAATGACAAAATCGTAAGTTGAGGTGCCAAAATGAAAAAAGCTGACAAGTTCAGGGGGCTGGATATGTATTAAGCCTTTGTTTATATTAATATCACTAACCGTGAGAATTTTAAAAAAAGAAACAAAAGAAACAAAAATAAACAAAAATCAACAAGAAACAACAAAAAGCAACAAGAAATAACAAAAGCAGAGTGTTGCTATTTTCACCTTCGTAGTATCATTGTATTCATCTTTGATGGTCTACTCTTCCTATATCTCTAGGCTTATTTTTACCCAAAAATAAGCAACAAAACCTTAATACATCAGTAAAGAGAACAACTTAAAGAAACAAGAAGAAACAATAAGCAACAAAACCTAAAATTACACAAAAAGAAACAGAAAGAAACAAAAAGAAACAAAGAGAAACAACTAGAAAGAAAAAAGCAACAAGAAGCAACAAAACCTTAAACATCGGTGAAAAAAAGCAACTTAAAGAAACAAGAAGAAATAATAAGCAACAAAAACCTGAAATTATATAAAAAGAAATAAAGAAGCAACAAAACTTTAAACATCAGTGAAAAAAAAGCAACTAAAATAAACAGGAAGAAACAATAAGCAACAAAAACTTGAAATTACATAAAAATAAATAAAAAGAAATAAAGAGAAACAACTAGAAACAAAAAAGAAATAAAAAGCAACAAAACTTTAAACATCAGTGAAAAAAGTAACTAAAAGAAACAATAAGAAATAATAAGCAATAAAAACTTGAAATTACACAAAAATAAATAAAAAGAAATAAAGAGAAATAACTAGAAACAAAAAAGAAATAGGAAGCAACAAGAAGCAACAAAACCTTAAACATCAGTGAAAAAAGTAACTTAAAGAAATAAGAAGAAAAAATAACCAATAAAAACCTCAACCTGACACAAAAAGCAAAGCAACAAAAGCTTAACATCAGTGAAACAAAATCAACAATAATGCTTAAAAAATTCACAAAAAAAATTAAAACTTCTATTAATAAATAAATGTATATTACATAAATTCAAAATTTAATGAATTAAAAAATAAACTGAATTATAACAAAAAAAATATAAAAAATACTAAATAAATAACTCCTAAAATATCATTTCTTTAGCTTCTTTTTCCTTCTGATCTTCCCAGTCTGCTCAGAGTCACTCACAATTTAACCATGCAGCTTTCTAATACCGTGCCGGTACAGTGACAATACAAGCCTTGACCTATAAATCTCAACATCAAATTCTTTGGGAATCTTCATGCCATGAATAAAAAATTCAGCAAATGCACAAATAAAAGCTTCACAATCAATGAAAAAAATATTAAAAAGATTAAATTAATAATAAAAAAAGAAACAAAAAATAATAAAATAAAATAAATCATTACGAAGTTTCCTGAACAGGAAAATTAGAAACAACTTCAACGTGCAAAGGTGTTTCATGACCAGAACCAATTCTCATCTCTTTAAAAAAAATTGGCAGCATCACACTGTAAGCCTTAACAACTTCAGCGGCATAGCCATGAGCATCCTTCAAAGAATTATATATATAAATACGCCAATCCTTGATGCTCAACCTCACAAGAATCTAATTCTGTTGAGAACTGATATGAACAGGGAGCAAAATATGCTCAACATCAACCCAAGGCTTTGGCAACAATATTACATCTCCTAATATATAATTAGGCACAGTATGATAAAAAAAATGAAAATTTATTTTCTGTAAACTGAGTATAAGCTCTCTGCAAACTGCCATCAAATAATGCATCTGTTGTTGTGAAATTAACAGTGCAACTTCGAAAACATTTTCTCCATTTTCTAAAATAATAAAAAATCACATAGAGGTGCTGTAAAAAAATAATAAGACAAAAAAATAATAAAAGACAATAAATAAAAAAAATAAGAAACATATAGAACAACTGATGAGCTCCCCAACATAAAACAAGGTATGAAACTATATTTTTGAAGAAATTACAGAAACATTGAAATTAAATCCAGGTTTCAAAACCTTATATTTATCAGAATACTTCAAATTAGACCTAAAAAGAAAAAAATAATATTAAAAAATAGATAATCGATGAAAAATTAAATATATAAAAAATACAAATAAAATAGTTACTTTTTCCGCTTATAAGCTCCCTCATCAATCCATTTGTTAAAAACAGAAAGCTCTTCAAAATCAGGAGCACCATCAACACAATCATCAAAAGGCCAAGCATCATAACCAGACTATCCAATATCCTTTAAGCCTGCTCCTGAATCAAAATTCTTAACAAATGGAGATTTATCCTGCACACCAGGCTCAGTAACCCTCCCTGCATCCAAACTTTCAGGAGTTTCAACAAATTCAAGTTCAACATATGGAATTACAGCTCTCTCTGAATTTTCAGATACATTAACAGGTTCAGGTGTAGCTCCCTAGATAAATAAAACACAATTAAAATAAGAAACAAAGAAAGAAAAAACAAAAAGAATAAAAAATGATAGAAGAAACTAAAAGAAAGAAGAAGAAATAAAGAAGAAACAAGAAAAAACAAAGAAGAAACAAGAAGAAATAAAGAAGAAACAAAAAAGAAACAAAAGAAAATTTGTCGTTTTCTGTCTAAAACTCTTCACAATATTATCAATCTCCTCTAAAAAGATACCATCAGATTCAGTATCACAAGGAACACCAACTCCTGAAACATCTTTTTCTTCTACTTTTCAAATTTTCCTCTTTAACATTTCTCTTCAGCTCTTCTTTATTTTCATTCTCCTCTTCTTCATTTTTCTTCACATCTTCTTCAGTTCTCTTCTCTTCATTCCTCCTATTTTCTTCATCAGCACTCTTTCTCTCTTCAATAGTATCCAAAAGAACATCGAAATTATCATTCCTATCATCCCCAAAATCCTTATCAATTTTATTTTCAGAAATAACTTCATCATTTTTCTGATCCTCTTTATATTTATAAACATTAGAAAATTTTTGTTCAATAATTCTATCTAACTTCCTTTCTAAACTAGAAAATTTCTCATCTATCTTCCCTTCTAAAACAGAAAATTTTCCCTCAACATAAATTCTCAAAGAAAAAATTTCTGCATTAAATCTCTTCTCTAAGTTATCAATTTTCTTTTCCAAATTACCATCCCTATCACCAACAGCATGACCAATGCTTGATGGGTCTTTTTCACCAACGGAATTCACTTTCTTAGGCTTTCGGGGGATAGGTGACTTGAAATCATCTCCACTATCCACTTTTTCATCATGGACAACATATACATTGGCTTTTCCAACCTTTGGCTTCTCAAAAAACCCATTCAAATGCAAAGACTCCTCTTCAACAGCAGTTGGTACAATATTACTCAATTTCAACTACAAAAATAACAAATAACAAAAATAAGTAATAAAAAGCAACAAAAATAGAAAAAACCAATAAAACCTGAAAAAATGAAAAAAAAAAAGCAATTACTTGGGAAGAAGATAAATTCAAAATTTTTGAATTCAGCTTCTTGAAATTCAACACAGAAGAATCTTCTCAGTTCAACATACAAGGAATCAAACAGCTATTATGAACAGCAAACACACCGTCACTATAACCACAGCATTCGTTAAAACTAAACTTGAAAAGCCAATGGAAAGCCAACAACATGATAAAAATAATAATCCAATCATTTCTTTTCAGCTCTAATCAACCTTCCCCTTAAAGAATCCAAAGTAAAATTAAAAGCATGTATTCCCCAAAGATACTCATTATACAATCCAGCATCAACAGCATCAAAAAATTCTTTATTAACAAACTTATCATTGGGACTAGAAAATAAAAATTACTAACAAAGTAAAGAACAGCCAACTTCAATGCATCCTCATCACAATCAAAATCTGTAGAAAGAAAATGGTCCTTAATATCACTCATATTCACTTTTGAAGAACCATTAATAAACTTAGCAACCAACTTATTCTTCAAAGATTTTTCAATCTTCTTTCTCTCAAAATCATCAACACATTACAGCCCTGTCAAAACAAAAAATTCACCAATAGAAAACCTCAAACGAAAACCAGAAATGTCAAACCAAATTTCATCACATTTAGGCTGACATACATCCCTTAAAAGCAAGCAGTGAAGAACATGAGGCTACACTTTAACATCCTTCATATCCAAAAAATAACCAAAACAACTTTTCTTGAACAAATCCAATTGCCTATCAGTCAACTTCTCCTTCAAATGCAAAATTATATTCTCATTCACACAACAAGCAACCCTACTTATAAAATGCTCATTTGGCTTAATAAAGTACTCTCATTCCTGAAATAAATAATGACAATTACATTAAAAAAATCAAAACAATAAATAAAAAGAAACAACATGCAACACACATAAACAAAAAGAAACAAATAAGAAATAAGAAGAAACAAATAAAAAACAAAAAAGAAATAATAACAAATAAAAAAACAAAATAGAAATAATAACAAACACAAAAGAAACAAGAAGAAATAAAAAGAAACAAAAAATAAATAAAGAAGAAACAAGAGAAAATTTATTTTTTTGTCTGCAACAACATAAAAATGACAAAAGCAACAAAAAGAAACAACATAAAATTTACCCTTCTCTGTACCAAACTCTTCACAAAACAAAAAGAAATAAATCTTATCCAAAAATTTCCCTAAACCTAATACAAAATAAAAAGCAACAAGAACCAACAAAAAGAACCCTAAAAATCAAAACAAGCAACAAAAAGAAACAAACCTACAACAACAATAACAAGAAACAAAAATCAATAACAAGAAACAAAAATCAACAACAAGCAACAAAAATCCTAAAAATCAAAACAAGCAACAAGAAGAAAAAAAAAAAAACTACAACAACATATACAGCAATAACAAGCAATAAAAAATCCAAAAATCAAAACATACCTTATAACAAGTATCAGATCTTTTAGCAGAGCTTTCAGTAATGGACAACATCTTCATCTTCTTCGAAATTTTGTACTTCTTTTTTTTAGATTCACCGTTGTTCTTCCTTTTTTAAGACAAAACGATCATTTTAGATAACGGAGAATCTATATCCAACTTCTTTCGAGACGAAGAAAAAAAAATATTGTTTCTTAGAAACAAAATCACTGCTATCTTTCGCCATAACAACTCAAATCAATAAGAAAAAACTGCTTAAGAAAATGAAAAATAAGAAGAAATTGAAAAGATGAACAAAGAGAACAAAGAGCAGACAAAGATGAAGAAAACAAAACGACGAGAACGCAAAAAACTGACTGGAAACCGCTGATAAACAAAAAAAGACCATAAATGAAAAATAAAAAGAAGTCATGCCAAATATGAAACCGCAAAAACCAGTTATGAAAAAATAAAATGCGCCAGACCAAAAAAGAAAGAGGCTTGGTCAAACATGTCTTTTTCTGAAATTTCCTCATAATTAAATAGTATATTACTCATTATATGATTTTACAATTAAAAATTCATATTTTTTTAACATTAAACAATAAAATTTGAAAAATATTTTTTAGAAGAATATTAAAGCATAAAAAATATGAAACACATGATACTTAAATGTCTTAAAAAATTACAAGATTAGTTTTGCCAAAAGAGGAAAGCGCAGGCATTGAAATTGTATTTGTCCCATAACTTTATCATTGAAAGTTAATATACATTCATGTTTAATAGCTCATCCCAAGCAACCAGGTATTGTGCAAGCAATTTGATGCTAGCCCGCTTACACAGAAGGAAAATATTCCAGACAGTTTTAGGAGCACAAATGTCCTTCAGTCATTCGTAAAGGTCTGCATGACTGTATCCACGTTGATCATATGGCACGGCACTCAATTCTTTGTCCTCGTAGGAAGTATCTTTGAATTTGCAGAAAACCATATACCATCATGTAACTTGCAAGTATGAGAAATCCCATTTTAGCAGATTATCAACTCGGACTCTTAAAAACTTTATGCATACATGTACAACGAACGGCTAAATAAATTAAAAAGAAAAATAAAAAAATAAAAGCAATTGAAAGATCAAGAGTGAATTATCAAACTTATCATATCTGATTCACATTTAGTATAAAGCAAGCAGAAGAAAGAAAACCATTACCAAACAATCTGATATAAATTCATGACAGGTGGGCATTGTATTCATCTGTTCATGGTTGATGCAAATAGCACAGAATGCAATTACAAATGAACTTAAAGTTAGTTAGCTAGACAAGAATTGCAAGCCTTCTACAATTTCAATTTTAAAATTAACTTTCACGTATCCATTTCTACCCAGCATATGACAAAGCTACCGAATGAGAAAGCTCAATCAAGCACTAAAATCTGCTAACCATCATGAAGAACATTTTGCTAGCAGACAAGGGTAAAATCATCCTTGCTTCTGAAAAGATGAATCTTTGTATAATATTCTTCGACAATAACTTTGGTCACATGTCAGAGACAGACCAAAGATATGCTTCCTTTTCTGTAGCTCGTTTTTCATTCAATCTTTGAAACATCTTTTTCTCAAATCCATTACTCCGATCAACCCCATCCCAGTGTCTTCCTGGCTTTATACCATATCGATTTGGAGCCGCATCTAATCTTCTTTTTATCCAGCTGTGATTAGGTATCTCCTGGGGAACTATAAAACCTGATTCCTTCATCTTCTCACTATCCCCTAGATCAGCAAGAACTGGTTCAGGGAGTTTTTTCTACAACATGTCAAAAGAGTGTAAAAGAAAGTCAAACTTAGTATCAAAATGAGACCAAACTAATTATATTTTCAAGCACATATCAAACTCAGTACCAAATAGTATATAATATAATTAATTACCTTGACCAAATGTGCCATAGGATCACCCCATCTTACTCTATCCTTCAGCATTTTGTCAAGTTCAGGATCATCTCTGCAAAACAGAAGAAGCATAAATTGCTATACACATGAACATGGAGGACAACAAGTACTTCATTTTGTTTCTATTAATTAAACGATTTCTTTCCCTAGATTTCATCGATATAAGAAAAAGACATTAAATGGCCATACAGCAAATTTGTATCTATATTTTTATTTTCTTTTCTAAACCATTCTTTTAATTCTCACGGAAACAATAACATTAATGACAGAAATCTTGGGAGAAAATCGGTTGAGGCTGCTCAGGCGAGCAAAGAGTTATCACTCTTTTGAAAACATATAAAGAGAGAACAAAATGCACCCAAAACTGACAGATGAAGGAAAATAACATAAATAAATTAAGCATGCAAGAAGCAGAATTTTTTACATTAAGCACCATTTATTAAATAGTTAACTATCCTCCAGATAATTTAATAACTTAAATCTTCATTTTGGTTTCAAAACAAATGCATTAAATGTCTGAAATAAAGTTTGGCATAATGCATACACAGCCCCCTGAACTTGCCAACTTTTTTTACTTTGGCACGTCAACTTACGTTTTTGTCATTTCAACACCTGAACTTGCCTAAAATGTAATTTTTAAACCCCTATCATCACATTAGCGAATCAGCATATAACACGTAGAGGTGTTTAACTGACTAAAATGTGCAAGTAGAGGTGTCAAACTGACAAAAAGTGGCAAGTACGGGGGTGGTAAATGTATTATATCATTAGATTAGTGTATTTTAGGCAAAAAGTGGCAAGTTCAAGTGTTGAAATGGCAAAATCATAAGTTGAGGTGCCAAAGTGAAAAAAGTTGGCAAATTCAGGAGGCTGGGTATATATTAAGCCAGTTTAGACAGCTAAGTTCCACTTATAATTGAAAGCTTTACACAGTGAAACCATCCAGTGGGGTTAAAAAAAGAATGGCTTGGCTACTACGGTCAATTTTCACTTTTGTGTATTTCTTTATACCAGTATTTTTAATTTAATTTCAAAAGCTATGCTTCCTGCCCAAACATTGTTTGGTATCTCCAGTATTACCTGACCCTTGCAAATGGTTTATCCTTTTCAAACTCTAATTCCTGCAATCTAGCCTCAGCTTCCCGCTTTTGAGCCAAGCCCTTGCCCCATTCTAATTTCTTCTCCTGATGAAACAACATAGTGAAAGAGCATAATTTCTATGCATAAAGAACCAAAAGCAAAATAATGTACAAAAAACCCATGTTTGAAAAATAAAATGCATAATGAACATTGTAAAACACTGGGGGAAAACACAACAGTCACCAAAACATACAACAACACTTTATGTAGCTAGAACTCTAGAAATTATAGTACACATTAGCCGCCATGAAAAACCATAGTTTCTAAACCTTGGTGCAAATAATTTCTTATTCTGAGAAGGCTCATCTCTTTCTTTGCTTTCGCAACCACTCATGTTTAATTATATTATAAAACCTTTTCTCATTTTTACCAAGCTTTGTAATGGAGTTTAATTACACAGATTAGTAAGTTCGTAACATTTTTCGCGTAATCATGTTGAGCATCCTTGTAGTTCTTTCCAACGTTAAGATCTCCATAAAAAAAGCTTACATATGTAGAAACAACTCTTTATTGAAAAGACTAAGAATCCTGAGCAGTTCCAACTAAACATTAAAAAAAAAGAAAGAAAAACAAAGAAGCTCAATTGCAAAGCATCATATTGTAACCACAAGAAAATAAAAATCATTCTACATCATCATGTAAACAAGAAAAGACAAACTCAATGATATATTTGATTAGACAATAGGACATCCCAAGAAAACATTTCTGCAGAATTTGAAGAAGTACCTTAGGCTTCTCTTCTACTTTTTGCTTTGACTTCAAGTACTCCTCCTTCGATATTCGTTGTCCTGCAGTTTTGATTAGTAGATTTATTAAAGGTTTGCATATTAAGAACTTAATATCTCATCTAGCACACACGGGATTTCCAAATTGTAGTAAACATTATTGTGGATCAGCCAAGGACTACGACAGTTATTTGTAGACATGAACTTCAAAATGTAATTATTTTGGTAACCCTTAAAGCTTATTTACTTTTCAGATCATTGGAATTTTATTTGTGGACATTAACTTCTTATTCTTTGTTTCACTTTAGCATCAGCACACTTCATCAATTAGAAAATAGTTTTTTTTTTACTAACCTTTCTTGTCACGATATACAGGTTCCGCACCCCGTCCACTCATAGAAGGATCCATCTGTTCAAACCTGTATAAATGCCCAGTCAGAAAAGGATTCTTGGATTTACTAAACTAAAGGGAATTCAAACACCAATTTCCTTAAATCTCTGTTAAATTTAATAACAGTTTCATGTTGTTGAAGATTATTATGAGGAAAAGAAACTATCAGCAATAAATATCTGCTAGAGATTCTCCCAGTGCCTCATCAAATAATAAAAGCTAAATCCTCATATCTCATGTGAAATGGTCTGTTCCTACCTAGCTAAATAGTTGTTAACTGTGGCATGCATTTTGAAGAACATGTGATGGAGATGAGCATATTTATGTAGATATTGCAAATACGAAGAATAACAAATACTTCACTAACAACTAAAGCAAAAAAAAAAAAAAGAAAAAAAAAAAAAGCATCAACTAGTCATATATATTTATTAGAGTTTACCGCAACAATTCGTTCTTCCTAGTTTTTGATATCTCTTCTTTAATGTCTCGACCAGTAACCAAACCAGTTTTCGGAGGGTCCTTTAAAGAAGTTAGACCAGGTGAATGTTTATGTCTTTTCCCTTTTACTGAAATGTCTTTATCTGAATTTACATGAGAAGTACCATCAGCAGTTGAACTTGAATGCCTAGGCAACCGCTGAGGAGAAAGATCTGGTGATCCTAATTTCTCAACATCCACCCTGTTTTTCCTAGGGGATGAAAGGTCTGATTCAGAGGAAGGGTGTGCCTCATTGTGATAAGGGGAACTCTGATGAGTTTGCCGAGGGCAAGAGATGCTAGACTCAAATGCTTCAAACTTCTTCCTGTCGGAGAGCTCTGATGTTCGAGCACGAGATCGGCGAGGAGACATATCAGAATCCTGGACATGTTCTGACGATCGAGTATAGTGTCGTCTTTGACGTTGTTGTGGAGGTGACAAATCAGCATATTTCCTTGATGAGTTTACTGAAGGCATATCATTACGAGCCTTCTGCTTACGAGGAGGTGACAAATCAGCACCTTTTGTTGATGGCTCTGGTGAAGGTGTATCCTTTCGAGCCTTGTGCTTATGAGGAGGTGACAAATCAGCATCTTTCCTACCAGCACCCAAATCCCTCTCACCAGGCTCAGGTGAGGGTGTATCATTCCGTGCCCTATGTCTACAAGGAGGAGAGATATCAGAATTAGGATTACCAACATTTTCCCGGTTAGGAGAGAGCGAAACCCAGCCGCTACCATCCTCAGCTATAACATTATAAGCCCGTCTCAATCTAAGTTGCTCCAACCTCTTCATCCGCTTAACTTCTATATCTTCATCAACTTGAGGTTTTTCTTCATCTATATAACAAAATAGCATACTCACATCAGCAAACATAAAATTAAAATTCAATAAAAGGTAAATAATAATATATCAAAAACAAATATTGAGCATTGTTTTCCTTACCAACAGAGTCATTATCTTCTTCTTCTTCATCTTTTATAGGTTTCTGCCACACAGGATCTTCATCCACAACTAAAACTCCCGGTCCATCAGGTTTAACTTTCTTCTTCTTCCTTTTCTTTTTCTTATCGTCTTCATTGTTACTTTGATATCTTTTCAAATAATCTTGCATTGATTTGGTCCTAGAAATTTGAGTTGCCATAAATTAACAATATCTACAACCTTCCTTCCCTAATTTCAGGTGATTACAGTTAAAACCAAATTCACACCAAAAAAAAAAAAAGGACAGTAACAATAATAAATGATATGCACAAATAAGCTTTATTATGTGTGTAACTTGAAAACGAAAAGATTAACCATACCATTTAAATGAAGAAAACAATACTAAGTAGATGATAGAAAATAAGTACATGTAACAAAAAAGAACAAAGCAAAAAAAAAAAAAAAAAAAAGTAGATGATAGAAAATAAGTAAATGTAACAGAAAAGAAAAAGAAATAGAAATGAGTAGATAATACCAGAAATAAGGCTAGAGATGTGTATCACAGTGGATTTTTATCACAAACGAGAAAATATATGATTGATGTAAATGCTAAAGTGGCAATACCCTCTGAACCTGGACGCAGGGATTCAAATAATTGGTGATGAGACCGGCTAGGTATTGTGAATATCGTCTGAAACACTGAGCGATATTGCTGTTGCTTAGTGGACAGAAGGAGGAAGAGAAGTAAAAAGAAAAGCCGTTTTGGTGTTAAGATGGGAAAAAAAAAATGATGACTGTAGAGGTGCTAAACAATTATTTTTTTTTTTTTTTTACATTTGCCCATCAAAATTTAGCACCAAATTCAAATTAACACAAAAATTAAAATTGATGTAGGGTTTTGAATGCTAATGGCGTGTAGCTAAAACTTAAGAGGAAAGCCTGTATTCATAAAAAAAAAAAAAAATCCTGAAAGGTGACTGGAATCACCATGAATGGTGGCTTACAGTACAGTCATTCACCTTACTTTGCAAAGAACAAAAAAAAAAAATTTTGAATGAGACATTTTTTTTTTGGTACTATTACTTTTGGCATCCATAGCCACAAGAGCCTCCACTAATCCGGATCAAGCCAGACAAACTCAACAAGGGGACAAAGTCTCGCAGCCAGGGGTGTAAACAAGCCGAGCCGAGCTTTGGAAAGCTTAGGCTCAGCTCACTCAAAACAAATAGAGCTTGATCTCGAAAATTTTTTTAAATCTAAAGCTCAAGCTCAGCTAATTTACTTTTTAACAAATTCGAGCTTAGCTGGCATTGACCTCATTTGACAAGAAAATGAGCTTGTTCACTACAAAACTCGCTAATAAGCTTGAGCTTGTTCACTAAAGCTCGATAAGAAGCTCAAGCTAATTCACTAAACAACTTGAGAAGAAGCTCGAGTTCGTTTAAAAAGCTAGCAAAAAATGCATCAAATATCAAATAGAACAGCTTATAAACTGAAACAAAAATAAAACAAATGCACAAAATCACCACATATAGCAACAACTGTTGATTTGAAACAAAGAAAAGCTATGAGCATGATTAACAACAAAGAAAAACTCAATCCAACTTTGCTAAAAATCAGCAAAGCACACAACAATCCATATTTGCCGAAAATCAGCAAAGCACAACAACAATCCAAATTTGCTGAAAATCAGCAAGCACAACAGAAATAAATAAAAATATAGTTCAAATGTTAGCACAACACTGTGCAGCACTCTATCAACAGCAACAATAGTAAGTAACACTAGCAGCAGAAACAAATCAAAATAGACAGAATTATATTTCAGAAGAAAAACGAAACAACAGCAGCAGTATTAAGACCCAAAGAACTAACAGAATTAAAATAATAAATCACAGCAGCAGAGCACAATAAGACAAAAACAAAACAAGCAGAATGAAATTAAAACCACCACTTAGCCTTTGCGGCTAAAGTGGCAATTCACCCCCTGAACTTGTTTGTGAGGTGCAATTAACTCCAAAATTAACTTTTTGGGCTATTAACCCCAAACCTTTTCAAAATTTGGCAATTTACCCCAATTTCAAGAGAATGACCAACACTTTATTCCTTTTTTTTTCTCCTATCCTTTTTATAGAAAAGAAAAAACTATTGTCAACTAGACTATCAGTTTATCACTAAACACCCAACACCATCGTTGGCACCATCATCAGCCTCGCCTATCATCAATACAACTCAACACCATCATCATTAACAAAACACCACTAACATTAGAGAGACTAAAGAGACACAGATGGATTGAAAGCATTGCAAGCTATAAAAAGACATAGATTAGAGCTT
The DNA here is from genome assembly GCA_949673435.1 of Macaranga tanarius. Lineage (NCBI taxonomy): Eukaryota > Viridiplantae > Streptophyta > Magnoliopsida > Malpighiales > Euphorbiaceae > Macaranga > Macaranga tanarius. The sequence continues at coordinate 15,337 of CATIWO010162164.1, forward strand.
AATTAATTACTACACAAG
>CATIWO010162244.1:0-20933 GCA_949673435.1 Macaranga tanarius
TATTATTACAGAAAATCATAATTTTATAATAAATTATTTAGTAAATAATTTAGTTTAAATTATTTTAATGAATAATTTAAATTTATACATTGTATTTTTAGAAATTTTTTTAGCTTGTTTAGGCTCGTTTAAACTCGTGAACAGCTCGCGAACACTTAGCGGCCTAATGAGTTTGGCCCGAGCTCGGCTCGTTTATAAACGAACCAAGCTTGAGCTAGCCAAAGCTTGGCTTGGCTCGGTTTGTTTACACCCCTATGCTTGAGCCATTTAGACTACTAAGGTGGGACACGTATAATGTATTTTTGTTCTTATATTTTGAAAAGTAAAGGGGTAATAGGAGGAGAAACCTGGGAGATAATTGTAATAAAACAAAAAAAAAATGAATTTTATTTAATTACAATTATTTATTATTTTTATGTATCAAAATATATAATATGTATGAAATTTAACTGTCGTATTTTAATTTAGGTATAATACACTCATGGCCTTCTGTATATATCATAATTAGTCAATTTGACACCTTAATTTACAATTTTACTATTTAAACACTTAAACTCACAACTTTTTACTTTAAGTGCACTAATCCAAGGACATAATATATCTGTTACCCCCTGTACTTGTCACTTTTTGTTAGTTTGATACCTCAACTTGCAAGTTTTGGTCAGTCAAACCCTTAAGATGTGACATATGCTGATTCGCTATTTCATGCTATATATGATGATAGGGGTTTAAAAATTACATTTTAAGCAAATTCAAGTATTAAAATGACAAAATTATAAGTAAATATGTCAAACTGACAAAAAGTGACAAATAAATAAGGTGACAAATATATTATGCCTTTAATTTATAAAGATACAAACAAGAATGTTCTGGGAGTATTATTTGTAATAAAAAGAAAAAAGAAAGAACCACCACGGAAGTGGTGGGGTAGTGAGCTTGCTTGCTGCAAGCTGATCGGTGGGAGTTCGACTCCCACCTTTCTTCTCTACCAAAATCCAAGAAAACAGTCTTGTTTCTTTGGTGCCCTGTCTGCGTGGGGTTACCACCAGCTAACACTCTTTCTGTGTGGGGTTTAACACCGGATATCCACGGTAGTAAAGCGGAGTTTACTCCCCTCTTCCCCCTCGCTCTCCCAGGAGCCCATAGGGCTTTAAACGACAAAAAAAAAAAAAAAAAAAAAAAAAAAAAAATACAAAATGACAACGTGTATCTGGTTGGCTTGGTTGGGATATTTTTAATAATTTTTTTTTTAAAAAAAAGACGTTAGAAAAAGTTTTGAAATTGTTGTAATTACGCAAAAGCCGAAAAGAAAGAGAGCGAGAGAGGTAGAACGAGAGACCAATTAAGTGAATAACAAGATGATCTTCTTCACAGCAAAGCGGTGCCTTCATGGATTGTCTTATCCATCGTTAACATTATAGTTATAGTTATAGAGGAGGAGGGAGTTTTGTTTTTGTTTTTGTTTTTGTTTGGATTTGGATGGTATTTTTGTTATTATAAAAAAAGAAAACAAACAAACAAATTTCCATCCTCTGCGGGATCTCTCCCTCCCACTCATCAAAAAGAAATGATTAAGCTTGTTTGGGTGATACTGATACTAATGCTGATGGCCATTACCGATTGCTACTTCCCTGCTGACAACTCCAAGAATTCATGCCCTTCTCCCCTATCACTTTCTCGAACCCGTAGCCGTAGATGGCGTCACAGTCGCACCGGCACCGCCGCCCTTGTCCTGGCGGCGCTTCTCATTTCCACCTCCGCATGGCTATCTCTCGTCTTCTCCGGCACCACCGCCCGTTGTTGGCACCGCTTTAGGAACACGGCCACAGTTTCATCGAAGAAGGGGCCAGGGCCCAGGCCCAGGCCCAGGCCCGCTCACCATTTATCGATGCTGCCGCCCCGTCCTCCTTCCCCACTCCAATTGCTCCGCAATCGCAGCCTCTCCGAGGAGAGTTATACCGGAACTACTGAACTGACGTTGAAACACATCGTGTTTGGCATAGCCGGATCCTCGCAGCTTTGGAAACGGCGCAAGGAATTCGTGAGGCTATGGTGGCGGCCCAACGACATGAGGGGACACGTATGGCTTGAAGAAGAAGTGGGTAAAGAGGATTGGGACGATTCCTTGCCCCAAATCATGATCTCCGAGGACACCTCCCGCTTCCGCTACACTAATCCCACAGGTCATCCTTCGGGCCTCCGCATCTCCCGCATTATCCTGGAGAGTTTTCGCCTTGGATTGCCCGATGTCCGGTGGTTCGTTCTCGGGGACGATGACACAATTTTTAATGCGGACAGCCTGGTTTCTGTTCTCAGTAAGTATGACTCCTCCGAGATGGTCTACATTGGTGCACCTTCCGAGAGCCACTCTGCCAACGTCTATTTCAGCCACTCCATGGCCTACGGAGGTGGTGGAATTGCCATCAGTTATCCACTAGCAGAGGCTCTTTCCAACATTTTAGATGACTGTCTTGAGAGATATCATAAACTCTATGGAAGTGATGATCGCCTCCACGCCTGCATTTCTGAGCTTGGTGTTCCCTTGTCCAGAGAGCTAGGCTTCCATCAGGTCTGCTTATACTTTTCTTTTTTTCTTTCCTTTCCAAAATACCATACCATATAAAAGGCTAAAGCAGAGCAGCCTTTCACTCATGCCACCATATGTCTGTGCAATTGTACATATGATTTATTTTCGTTCATGCACTGCTAAGCTCATATACAGTACTTAGAAAAATGAGAAATTTCAGAGAGCAATTACTCCCTCGCCAATTGCATACTTCTTCTTTTTTTTTTTTTTTTTTTTTTTTTTTTTTCTAAATTTGCCTGTTGGTTTCTTCTGGCAGTGGGATATTAGAGGTGATCCGCATGGTCTTCTATCTTCGCACCCCATTGCACCCTTTGTATCAATTCATCACGTTGAAGCAGTTGATCCATTCTACCCTGGCCTGAGCTCTTTGGGCAGTTTGAAACTCCTCGCTAGAGCTATGTCTGCTGATCCCTTGAGCTTTTTGCAGAGGTCAATTTGCTATGACCATGCACACCGCCTTTCTTTTTCTATCTCACTTGGCTATGTCATTCAAGTCTTTCCAAACATTGTGCTTCCCCGCATACTCGAGCGCTCAGAAAATACTTATTCTGCTTGGAATAAGATCCGCGATCGCCATGAGTTTGATTTGGATACTAGAGATCCTCATAGATCTCTTTGTAAAAAACCTATCCTCTTTTTCTTGAAAGATATTGCAAGACAAGGCAACACTACCTTGGGTTCATATGCACGGGCCAGAATGAAAGATGATTTTAAAAGAAAAGTTTTCTGTTTCCCTCGTTCACCTCCTCTGCCTTATGTGGAGAACATTCAGGTGTTTGGGAATTCTGTGACAAAAAAGTGGCATTTGGTGAGTTGCTTCTGTATATTTATTTCCAATCCTATATATAATGCTATCATCGATTTTATTATTTTCCTTCAATTTCTAAACTTGTTTTATGAGTTGAACAGGTGCCTCGTCGTCTATGTTGCAAACTGAATCGAACAAGTGATGCACTGCTTTCAATTTCAGTTGGGCAGTGCAAGAAGGGATCTTTTGGTTCTTTTATGGATTCTATTTAGTGCCAGTGGCTGGCATCTCTCATTTTACTTACTATTATTTTCTTCAAGGGGATTATGCACTTGAAGAAAGGCCTTCACTGTCTTCAGCTTTGTGTTATCCATCATTGACTCGCAGCTGTTTATGGACTGACATCCATAATTTTGGAAACCATGCTAACAAATTGCAGATATGAGAGTCCTTTCATGTACACAATTGAGTTTAAGATGAGCTTGCAAACGTTTCATCTTGTGGCTTACATTCTTCGCCTTCCATTTTCCTCAGAAGGTAAATAAATTATAAACTGATATTTAATTTTGGAAATTGCTAACAAAGTGCAAGAATGTTTTGGTTAGTTTACTTGTGAAATGCTAAAACTCCTTTTTCTTACCTCTGGGTATCTATAATTGGGGTTCTGAAATTTAAAAGGACATCCATTAGGAAAATGCTACATGCCAACAAAGAAATGATTGATGTGAAGGAGTTTGAAAAATATGAATAAGCATGCAAATAAGTAGGAAAGGAAAACATGGAAAAAGAAATCATATACTAGCGTTCCATGGGAGAAAATATCTGTTATAAACTTATGTTCTAATTTAATCTTTTATAAAAAGAAAATCAAGTAAGATGAAGACTTGAAGAATTTATTAAAGATTAAGAATTTAACATAAGGATGCTAAGAATTCTCTGTAAACACTGAAACTTATAAACATCAATATACTCAAATGATAATAAAAACACCACACCTTCATGGTTACGGAAAATTTCCCAATTGTTTAAATTAGAAGAAAAACTGAAATGATATGAAATAAAAATTTCTTCTAATCTGTTCTTTTTTCCTTAAAATTGCATTAACATGCTGTTGCTAGAAAAATTAAGGGAATAGTCCTTGATACATAGATTTGATAATGCAAGAATTGAGTGGGAAATAGAACTCTGAAGAAATTAGATACTAATTGAAGATAATTGTTGTGAACTTGATTAGAGCTTGATCTGAGAGATCTCCATCTGTTTTGTTTAGCAATTAATTATGATTATGAGTTGGCCAACTAAGCACATATCCTACCTTAAGTCATCCAACAATTGTTGGCATTATCTAATGGTTTTGTAATGTGTTTAAGTTTACCACTGGAGAACTTAGTTGAGTTGCATTACATCACTTTTGATCGCTGCAGCTTTAACATCTCAGAATGCATATTCAACTGTCCACCAGTGATTCCTTCTGATAGCACTAAGAAAGCACACAAGATCTTAGTCTCAACCAACAACCTTAAATGCAGAATGCATACGTGAAGTAAATTATGCAAGTAAAGGAAAAACATTGGTACAATGTGCCATCAAATTTTGTTGCTTCCCCCCCAAGAAGGGTGCTAATACCCACTCTGATGTCTGATCCCATTCTATGGAGATGTTGTATTTGCATCCAAACCTTGGTGTTGTAAGATATGGTTCTTTTAGTTTAAGAATATATGATTCATGGTGAGTACAAAAATCCATCAAATTCTTTGCTTTTAGTCTACCATCAACTATATGAGCACCAGTAGCACTGTTCAGTCTCAGTTTATTCCATCATTAAAATGAAACAAGAAAAAGATATGCTTGTTACACATTTTGATAGTTTTGCTTGTTTCATTTTTGTCTTTCAATTACATTTTATTGGTTTATAAAAAAGAATATTCTTCTATTAGCTTTATGTTGGGATTTCACTACTGTAATGTTACCCTGATTAAAGGCTTTGAGCCTTATTGTCTATAACTTTTTATTTGCAGTAAGGTTTTCACATTGATTTAATTTATCTGTTCTATAGCAAGTTCCTTATATTGCCAAGAAATTATGTGTTGAATTACGCCTTTGTTTTTTTCTTTCTCTTAACGTTTTCTCTCTCTGTGATGTCTATTCATGTTTTATGCTTGCATCTTTACATTTTTTTGGACTGAAACAGTCTTACTTCTCAACGAGCCTTTTCTCTAGTTATCCCCATTCATGTGATTGAACTTTGAGGAGCCTTTCTTCATCCCAAGCATGGTCTTGATGTAAATTTCTGAGTATAATTTTACATTGTACTGTGAGCTTTAATGTATTGATAAGGCTTTTTTTTTTTTGTATTCCTCATACTTGAATTTAGTTTTTTCACCATTTTGAATCATCTTAGTTCAGATGAAATTGGTTTGCTAAAGGTGGTATGGCTTGGCTGTTCAGTTGGTTTCTTGAAAAGTGCTCTGTGCTGTCCAATTCTATAGGCGATAACTAGTGCTTTTCTGAAGAGCCCTCCTCTTCTCAGTCTCGTGCATGTGTACGTGCGTGTATACATGTGTGCGCGTGTGCGTGTGTCGCATATGCGTGCGCATATGTGCGTGTGTCGCATATGCGTGTGTATACTCTGTGTATACATGCGTGCATGTACAAGAGATATATTAAATTTAATAACTATTCAATACCCTTCCCCCTACCTTCCCTAACTTTGCTTCCTAGCTGAAGGAGGAATGCAAGCGAGGGCTGCCTCTCCCTCTGATTCACCTCCCCCGTCAGGTATATTTATATGGAGAAAAGCTTAATTTTTGTTATTACGCCTGGGTCCTAAAAAGAAAGATTGGTTACAAGAGAGCCTCTAGTTTTTTCAGTCTCTTCTTCCATGTTTTGCCATTTTAATTTTTTTTTACTTTATAACATTTTCTTTTTTAAATATGATTGGTGACTCTTTGTATGTTTGGATTCATTCATCATGATTGAAAAATGATAAAACAATTTCTTATAGCCTTTAATTTAGAAGCATCATCTTCTTGACAGGCATTTTGAAGTGAGGTTGGTTGGCGTGTTGTGTGATTGTACTTATGTGCATTCTGGTGAGGATGTCAATCAGTTGCCTGATCTAAAGAATGTTCTTCAGAGATTAATGCGGATGGGATCAATGGAATTTATTGCATAAACAAAACATTTTAGCCAGGATGAATTCACTGGTTCCATAGTTCTGAAACTCTAAAAACCTGGAGTTTGATGTTGGGTGATTAGGCCCTTGGCCTAGTGGCTAAGGCGTTGACTAACATTTTAAAGGGACTCAAGTTCGAAGTTAGGCAATGTTGGGTGATTAGTGGCATTTGAAGTTAGGCATAGTTGAGAAAAATCCCTGTTTGTATATACGCTTTGCGAGTGGCTAGAACCAAGAGTGTAAGCAGATTTTGATTTTTGAAACCTAAGATGCCATTTGATGGATGGGAAGTCATTCGAGGATTGATTCATTGCAGTCAACAATGTTTATGCACGGCTGTTTTCCTTTTGATTTTATTTCTATTGGTTTCCTAAAATGTTTAGCCTTCTACCTTTCCTTGTATTTTCGTTTTCAACATTGAGACACTGGAGCTTTACAATCTGTTTGATGTTTTTTTTTTTTTTATATCATAGACCAAATGGTCTTAGTCCCAAGCAGGAGGGCGGGGAAGGGTCTTTCTACCAATAATTTGGCCTCGTGACAAGATGTGAAATCATCCATTTTAGGCGGGCTACGTTGTCTGATGTGTTCTATCTAATACTAACATTGGCATGTGTGATTCAAGAATTAGATTATGAATGATGCTTGGTATATATAATTGTGGACTTGTTGCTTGGTACATGTTCTAGTGGAGAGTATTCAATTCAGTAAATGAGGTTGCCTGTTTGCATGTATGTTTTACAGAGAAGGACAAAATGTTAAAATTAAGAGAGGTTTGGAATAATATTCCTAAGCTATTATCTGCTTTGGCTTGGATATTTCACAAGAGGACAAAGGTCCTCGTGGAATAGAAGGGAGACTTGAGCTTATAAAAATTTAAGTTTATAGTCTCCTAATTAATATGTGATCTAATGCACCATCACATGTAAATGTATTTTGATTTGAATTGCATTAATTGCAATATTCAAATAATATAATTTATAAATATTTTTTGGTTAGTATAAATATTTTATTTAGTTTTTTTTTATATATATATATATATAAATTTGAAACAAATTGATAAAAGGATATAAAATTGAAGAGGCCGTGAATGTATCAGGCTTTCGTGAATCGCTTAGCATGACATGAGATGAGAGGCAAATATATATGACTTTGCAGGTGAGTTGTAAATGTTTTTTTCCCTAATTAAAAAAATTAGGTAAGAAAGCATACATGTGCAGTGCACCGATAAAAATATGAGCAAATAACATAACATTATTTTTTAAAAAAGATTAACATAACATTATTATATATGATTTTTGATGATATAGTTATTGTTATTATTATTATTATTAGGTTTATTGGTGTAAAAAATTCAAAATTTTGTAGTATTTTATAATTTTATTTTTTTTAAATTTCGGTAAAAATGCTCTAATTTTATTAATCTTTGACAATTTTAGTATAAATAGACATTTAGTCAAAATCAAATACAAGATGTCAACATGACATTCGTAAAATGTCAAAATTACCTTTTATATTGTAAAATCTATAAAGGTCTGTTGGCATAAAAAAAAAAGTCTAAAAATCTGTGACTTTTGGTAATTTTATTAAATTTTTAATTTTAAAAAATTCAATTTAAAATCAATTGATCAAAATTAAATAAAAGATGATGCAATAATTAAAAATTAAATTTACATGTGATGAATTTTTAAATTTATGATTGACTATTATTTTCATAAATTTTTAAAAATTATATATGTATGTGCATGTGCGTGCGTGTGTATATATGTACAGTGAATATGATAATTTTTTTTTTACATTTTAAAGGTAGATATTTTTACTTATTTTTAAATCAATAATTACGAGATAATTAAAAATTTTAAATTATCTAGGATAATAATATTTATATTAGAAATAACGTTAATTTTAAAAATTATTATAATGAGAATCATTTATAAATATAACAATTTTTCAATAATAGATTTAATTCTTTTTATTATTGTGTGTATTTTTATTTAATTTTAAATAAAAAAATTATTTATATTAATAACTTGGTTAAATTAAAAAAATTTATCAAAATTTAAAAGTTGAAATAAAATTATAAAAAATTTTAAACGTTTGAATTTTTTATACCAATTGATAATTGCAGATTTAGAAAATTAAAAGGAGTAAATTTGAGATTTTATAATATGTTATGTTAGTATTTTTATTTAATTTTAACTAAAAAATTATTTACACTAAATTATCAAATATTTACTAAATTAAAATATTTTTTTCAAATTTAAAAGATTAGAATAAAGCTATAAAAAAATTATAAATATTTAAATTTTTTCTCACCAATAGGCTTTTATTATTATTATTAGTATTATGGTGAGAAGGAGAGAGATGCACAAACTTGATTATTATTGATTTATTGTTACGGTGAGAAGGAGAGAGATGCAGAAATGGGAATGTGTGCGTAGGTGGCAGTTGGGCTGGTTTCACGAAACCGGGAGAAACGCCACGCACGTTCTAACACCTCACAAATACTAACAATAATATATATATATATATATTTTTTGAACTTATATTCCTAATACTAATACTGATATGATATTAATAATAATGGGCCCTTTTTTACAGCTGTTCCAATCTGTTCCTGTCCCTCCACTCTCCTTTCCTTTCCTTTCAAATAACAAATAATATATATATGTATTTCCTTTCCTTTCACATAATATATATAATCTTTTTACTTTTACATTATTTCAATTTTCAACCCTGTATTAGCTTGTAACGGCTGAGTTGAAATTATACAAATGAATGTGTGTTATTACATGTACGCTAACGCTGGTATGAGCTATGAATCGCTGCTCAAAGAAAAAAAAAATTTATTATATAGCAATGGGGGATCTGTCAGTCATCATTGTCATGTCCATCTTAAAATGATGGTAAGCAGAGTAGCCAGGCCAGCTTTACAAATACAATAGGATGGATGAGGATGAGGATGAGGATGAGGATGATGTGTTAAGAATTGGAGACCCCGATCACATGAAACTTATTAAGTTACACACTCGTATGGGACCCACCAACTTTTCCTTTCTTTTCTTTCCTTTTAACTAAAACTCATCCTTCCCATCTCCTTTCCGTTACATTTATATTATTTATTTATTTACATGTTATTGGCAATGGGAGCGTCCCTTCCCTTCCCTTCCCCTATTTCCACTTAATATAATTTTCTTCTCTCTCCTTTTTTTTTTTGAAAAAAATAAAAAAATAAAAATTTAGTGATATTTATTCTTACAAAGAACTAAAATAAAAGTAAAGATGGAGAATGGGTGTGTACTGGATTCTATCTCGAGATGAGATGATGGATGTGTACTTGTGGGCGAGTTATTGGCAATTTGGCATTGCAAGCCGATCTCTGAGGTTATATAATATATATATATATATGCACCTTGTCCTAATAAGATAAAATAAAGATAACAGTTCGAAAAAAGCTAAAATAAACATATAAAATTATTACGATAAGTATGTTTCTTTTTTCTTTTTTTTGAAAAAAAAAAAAAAAAAAAAAAAAAAACAATTATTAGCTGCAAAGTGAGAGCCGCTGACAACAAAGCATCTTGTTTGTTTACTCATTTAACATTCTCTCTCATAATAATAATAATAATAATCATCCTCCTCATAATTCGCCATCTCCATCCATTTCTCTGTCTCTGTCTCTGTCTCTGTCCCTCATACTTTTGCAGCAGCGCAGTGCAGCTGATGCTGATGCTGATGCTGATGATTCTCCTCCTCCTCCTCTTCTAGATCTTCCTTTACTGCTGTCTGCTCTTATCATTCAATTCAAAGTTTAAGCTTTTCAAATCAAATCTCAGGCGCTAACTTATAGGAAGGAATTCTCTCTTTTCTCTCTTTCTTTTTATTTGTTTAGATCTTTTTTCTTTTTTTTCCCATTTGTCTGCTCTCTTTTTCCTTTAACATACATCCTTCAACTTCAACCATTAAATAAATTTCTCAAATGTCATATGTATATATATGTGTATATGTATGTAAGTAATACCACTTAGGAGATCGAGAAACTAAGCATCTGGCTTCATTATCATTTGTAGCTCCTACCAAGCAAGCATATATATTAAAAACTGCTGGATGCTGATTTTTATCAGACCAATAAAAGATGCAGCAGCAAGGAGCAGGAGAGCAGTCTGAGTCTCAACAGCAGTTGGTAGAAGAGGCGTCGCCAATTAGCAGCCGACCTCCCGCAACTAGCGGTGTTACTGTTAGTGCAGGGAATCTGGAGGATGAGTTGATGAGGGTAGCAGCAGATGATGAGGAAGAATTAACAGGTCATCATCATGGAGGTGGAGGTGGAGGTGGAGGTGGTGTTGCCAGCGGGAACAGGTGGCCTCCTCAAGAAACAGTTGCTCTTCTTCAGATTAGGTCTGAAATGGATGCCGCCTTTCGCGATGCCACCGCCAAGGGTCCTCTCTGGGAAAATGTATCCAGGTCATCATTCATACTCCTCACTAATTTATCCTTAATTTAATTAATATTCATCCTCCTTCTCTACTCTTCCCACTCTCATATATTTAATTTTCCTGATTCATGATTCATCTTCATCAGATCAATCTCTCTCTTCTCTTTTTATTTATTTATGTATTTATTTTTGATTCTTCCTTCTATCTTATATTTACTGAGAAGACAAAAGAAAATTATTGACATTAATCCTCATCCATCCATCCCATCGCATCCCATCCCATCCCATCCCATTTAGCTGCATGAATTCTAGCCAATAGAATTCAATTTTTCTTTTCCTTAACCAACCCTTATTATTTTTCTTTCACCATTTTAATTGTTTTTATTTATTTTATTAAAAAATTGGGTGATTGATATAATATTGTATATATAACACACAAACAGGAGATGGGTGGGCCTAAAGCACTGAAACCCTTCATTATATTTTTAGTTTTTTTTAAAAAAAAAACAAATGTTCTTTTTTAAAAAAAAATTAATTTCACTGCTGCTACGGATGACATTTTCATTCAAGATCTTACAATAATTTCAAGTATGTGATTTCAGTAGTAATAAGCTAAAATATTTTAAGCTAAGCTAGCAAAAGAAAGGTTATTTTCCATATATTATATGTCTTGTAACTAATATTTAATGTTACAAAAAAAAAAAACGCAGAAAGCTAGCAGAGCTTGGATACAAAAGAAGCGCCAAGAAATGCAAGGAAAAGTTTGAGAATGTGCACAAATACTACAAACGAACCAAGGAAGGGCGAGGCGGACGTCAAGATGGGAAAACTTACAAGTTTTTCACGCAGTTAGAGGCTCTCCACAACACTACCACTTCAACTGCTGTCTCAACCTCTCACCCAATACCAACCGCCCCCGCCCCCGCCCCCAGCTTAGACGTTTCTCCCGTTTCCGTCGGGATCCCCATGCCTGGCTCATCCCTTAGAATTAATCCACCTTCAACGTCCCTCCCCATCTATCCTGCTGTTCCTGCACCGCCTCCGCCTGCAGGAATCAGCTTCTCCTCAACTTCAAATGGTTCTTCTTCTTCCTCCCCCAGCTCTCAAGATGATGATGATGATGAGCCATCGGCCGGTACCAGCCACAAACGTAAACGCAGTTCTTCAGAAGCATCCACCCATCGGATGATGGAGTTTTTTGAGGGCCTGATGAAACAGGTTATGCGAAAGCAAGAGGCCATGCAACAGCGCTTCTTGGACGCCATAGAGAAGAGAGAACATGACCGGATGGTAAGAGAAGAATCCTGGAAAAGACAAGAAATGGAAAGACTGAGTCGCGAGCATGAGCTTATGGCTCAGGAGAGGGCCATTTCTGCTTCTAGAGATGCCGCCATAGTTTCCTTTCTACAAAAGATTACTGGTCAAACCATCCATTTGCCTTCACCTATATCTATTCCAGCACTCCCACAACCTTCGCTGCCGCCACAACAGCAACCTGTGCCATTGGCACCCGTAGTCACTACCGTCTCAATCCAACAGCCACCACCCCTTCAACCACAACAGTCAGCACCAGCGCCAGCACCAACACCGCCCCAGCAGCAACAAGTTCACCACCATCATCATCATCAATCATCCATTTCCTCAGAAGCTGCAATTGCTGTCCCAGCAGAGGCAACAGTACCGCTAGAAATCGGGAGTAGTGGGAGCCTTGAATCAAGCTCTTCAAGATGGCCCAAAGCAGAAGTACTAGCACTTATAAAGTTGAGGAGTGGGCTTGAATCCATATACCTGGAGGGGGGGCCCAAGGGTCCACTCTGGGAAGAAATCTCCGCAGGGATGAACCGAATGGGATACAAGAGGAATGCCAAGAGATGCAAGGAAAAATGGGAAAACATCAACAAGTACTTCAAGAAGGTCAAAGAAAGTAACAAGAAACGTCCCGAAGATGCCAAGACCTGCCCCTATTTTCACGAATTAGATGCTCTTTATAGGAAAAGGATGCTTGGCACCACTGGAAGGGGTGGTAGCACTAGTAGTAGTAACCAGATGATGATGATGAGTAGGCCAGAAGAGCAGCAGCAGCAGGAGAGCACAAAGCCAGATGATAGGAGTGAGGTCTCGGCAACAATACTGGCACAACCCTCTCAACCACAAACCAAAAATGGAAGTAGTACTGGTGCTGATGTTAATGCTGGTTTGCCTGGGAATATTTTTGGAGAAGGAAATGCAGGAGCAGAAAAGAAGGTAACCTTTTCATCTTTTTGCCCTAGCTAATATATATATATATATATAGTGGTTAATAGAGAGGTCATATGGTTTAAGCACAATAGAGGTAGTCCTCCTCTTTTAAATTTATAACGCAGGATTTGAACTCTATATATATTTATATCAGATGTCTTCTGGCTTTTATATATATATATATATAAAGGTTAATGGGAAGGTAATATGGTTTAAGTACAGCAGAGTTCAAATCATGCTGTTATAAATTTAAAAGGAAATAACTGTTCCCTATTGTACTTAAACCATATGAACTCCCATTGACCAATATATATATATATATATATATATATATATATATATAATAAAAATGTAAGCACATATATCATCATTTTAGTACTGAATTCACCTATTTGATGCGCATTGATTCTTGCTTTCTGAATTGAAGCCAGAAGACATCGTGAAGGAGCTTATGAAACTGCAAGGGACGCAAAAGCAACAAGAACAACAACTAATGGTGCATGACTATGAGAAAATGGAGGAAGATGATGACAGTAACGTAGATCATGAGGATGATGAAGATGATATAATGGAAGAAGATGATCTGGAAGGCGAATATGAAGAGGGAGATGATTATGGACTACAAGAAGAAGAGAGGAAGATGGCATATAAGATAGAATTTCAGAGGCAGAGTACAAGTGCCTCTAATGGGGGTGGGAATGGGGCACCCTCCTTTTTGGCCATGGTTCAGTAGTCTGAGAGTGACATTCTCAGATGCATGTACTTGTATGTTCAGAAGCTCAAAGGAGAAGATATCTAACAGTATTCAAGTTGAAAAGAAAGCCTGACAAGTGATAACCTTAATTCTTTCGATGCACTTTATATATATATATGTATGTATATATATATGCCTTTTCCTTCCATTTAATTATACTCACGTCCTGAAACTTCCATCATCATCATCGATCCTTCTGCTTCCCCACCTTTTTTTGGGTGTTTCTTCACCACATGAAACACTTTTTTTGTGTTATAGGATAAAAAGTCTTTTTCATGACAACTCACTTGTATCGATCACTTCTTCAATTTATTGATTAATTTGTTGTTGAATAAAGGACCGTTTCAAGGCATGCAGAACGGGAGGATTGATTTAAGGAAGAAAATCAGTTAATAAGCTTGCGGCCTAGCAGCAGCAGAAGAGATCAGGCAAAGATTGAACCAAAAGCAAGATGTTAGGAGTACGTCCAATTTTATTTTTGTATTTTCTTGATTAATAGAAACATTATTTGTGTAGAATCTGAGTTTCTCTCTATAGAAATTTAACCAACATCTGCATTTGTTTTAACCTTCTTATATTCATAACGATGATAGCTATATTCATGGTTTTCCCTGTTCATCATCATCATCATATTTACATCAATATATTCTTTTCGCTCCTTTATTATCCTTCTTTATACTCCAAGCAATCGATATAATGAAATGAGCTGAACGATGCCATTTCACCCTTCATTCGCTTTACTGGCCGCCAACAAATGGTTATTAAATTTGAGCTTTTTAATATCCTAAATTTCATTTTTATTGTGGGTGAAGATCTCCAAAAGAATTTAATAAAATTAGTTTACCTTATCATTAATTGATGATACATGTCTTTCAAAATGATATTAATAACACACGTGGTTCATTAAATAAAGATAGAATTTTATTTTTAAAAATTATTTTGTTATCCCTATTAACAATGTTATTTAAAATAAGTGTGAGACAATTTAAAATTTTTCACGCAAAAGACGATACTGTTTATGATATATAACATAGAAGCATATTTGTTAAAAGTCACAATACAAATAAATCCATATTTTGACAATCTTTCAGCTTGTCAAAATTAGGTCTGAGCACGAAATAGAGAAAATATCGAAATTTCAAATCGAAAAATACAAAAACCGTACCGAATCGAATAATTTTAATCCCGAACTGTACCAAACTAAATTTTTTAACTAATTTGATATGGTACTGGATATATTAAAAAAATCGAACCGAAAACCATACCGAACCGAAAACCGAATATAGCAGCGAATATATATATATATATATTTAAAATAAGTAACATATGTATAATAATATATTATAAAAATTACTATGTTTTGTGTTTAAGATATAATAAATAAATTAATAATACTACTACTACTACCACTACTACTATTATTATTATTATTATTAAAATTTGAACTTAAATATGAAAATGATAAAATTCACATTACATAGTTTCTAATAATTCAATTAACAAATAATAATGTGGAATGTCCATTACAACACAATTTAAACTTAAAATATGAAAAATAAAAAAATTATTATCATTATCAAATTAATGAGTTAAATAATATTATTATAATTATTATTTTATTGTATATTCATATATATTAACATACCTTATAGATAACCAAAATGACATAAACTACTTCGTTTTAATTAAATTAAATAGTGACCTTACAAACAACAAATAAGAAAACTTAGGTCATTTTTATTAATTAAAATACATTTTTATTATTATATTTAATAACTTATTAATTATTATTTTTCATAAGTAATCTTATTGGTATTATTTCAAATTAATGAGGTAAATAATTTTAGTAGTCTTATTAGCCTTTTCAAGTATCATGAGTAATTTTATTTAGAGTTTTGGAAGGAGAATTACTTCAATTTTATGTCTTATAATGACCCTCTTGAGGGATTAAGTGAGTAGTAATATATTATATTTACTTCAATGCATTTTTATTGAATCATGTCTATAACTAACATGTATGGATGATTAGATATTTTATTCGGTAAATAATTAGTTTACATGACTATCTTTATTAAAAAAAAATTAAATTAAATTATAATTTTAATAGAGATACATACAATTTTTTTTCGTCTGTTATTAATCCCTGAAATAAAATAGTGAAAATATTTTACATACTTTAGAGATTTGACTATTTATTTGTATAAATAAGAAATTTCTTCCTAAAATTAGTCTTATAATAATATTTATTAATATTAATTTTTTATTATTATTAAATAAAAAATAATATTGTTATTATTTTCAATTTAGCACTATAAAATATATTTAAGTTCCTGAATTCCTACCATACCACATTGATCCGTTCTAAAAGAATCGAATCTTCATATTGAACCATCTTGAAAAAATGATATAGTATGGTATAAAAAGTTTTAAATTTGGTACTAGCATAGAAATTTTATTTTTAAAATTTCTGAAATTTAATATAATATCAGAGATTTTTTATCCTCGAATTTCCCGGACTCGTGTCTCACCCGAGTGAAAATCCATATTTTGACAAGCTGAAAGAAGCAATATGGGGAGGCACAACACAAACAAATGCCATGCCATAATTCCCACTTAAACTTTGCCAACTCTCTAGCAAGCAAACGTGGAGTTCTATCTGCCTTTCCTATTTGTAAATGTGTCCTACCCTACCCATGTGCTTGTTTTATATATATATATTTCCCATTCAATATTTTCTACTGTTATTATTATTATTATTTGCACTTGGTCTTATATTAAGATTTTTGAAAAGAGAGGAGAGAGGAAGTGGAAAATTGAATGGGATTATGTATGGACCTTCTAACAAAATAATTAACTATTAATCTTATACAGACTATACATTTTTATCATCATTCATACATATATTTAAAATTAATCAATATTTAAAATTCAGATTAATATGAGTTTGATTATGTATAGAGAATTTGGAGCTTATTTTTAAAAAGTTTATACTCATAAATAAATTTAGTTAGTTTTTTTTTTTTTTTTGAAATATATTTTCATTAAGAAAACTCATAATCATAATTTACACCTGATAACTAAATTGAGAGCAAAAACAAAATCCGAGCCAACTAACGCCAAGCTCACCTATCTCCCATGAGATTACTTTGAAAGTGAAAGTAATCACTTTTCAGTCACAGATTTAATTCACATAACACATGACTATCTGTAACATCTGTGTCCTTAAATCAGATTAATTAAAGTTAATGATAATTAAGAATTATTCGATTATATTAAATTAGTGTTGATTGGAGTTAATTGTTGTTATTTCGGATAAATAATTAAGGAGTTAATTTTCATGTATTAAATTGATGTGAATTAGAGTTGATATTTATTTGTTGATAAGGAAGTAAATAATGTTTATATAAGAAATAAGGTTAATTATATTAAATAGAATTTGAGAATGATGCAATTGAAAGGAAAGTGAGGATGTAATTGTATAAGAAATGAGGATTTGATTGAAAGAACTAAATATAGAAGGATTAAGAGATGAGGAAAGGAAAGATGAGGGAGCAAAGTGGAGAGAAGCAAGTGGAGTTGTTGGCATTTGCAGAGACAAGTATGGCTAGGGATGGGAGGAAGAAGGAAAAGGAAAAGGAAAAAGAGAAGGAAGGAGAGGAAAAAGAAGGAGAAAAAGAGAAGAAAAAGTACTCTGAAACCTATAAGCCGAATTCAGCAAGGAAGAAGAAGAATCCACAGGAGAAATCAGTGAGTGGATTCAAATTATTGTTGGTTTTTCTTGCAAATTGAATTTTTAGCCATTTTTGTGTATAAAGGCTAGGGTTTGATGATTTTCTTCCGATCTAGAGTGATCTATGTAGTCTCTGGTATACTAAATCATATTTTGAAGTTATATGCATGTTATATTATCATCTGGTGTATTTTAATTGGGTTTTGGACCTAAATTTCTATAAATTTTTCTTCTGAGTTCGTGTTCCAAAACCGTAGAGGCATACGCCTGTTCGTATAGGCGTGCGTCTATCCAGAGCAGAGGCAAGCGCCTCAAAAGGAGGCTCATGCCTCCAAGACACAGAGGCGGGCGCCCCTATGCTTGAGGCATGCGCCTCTGTGACTCAGACATACGCCCTTGTGCCCTGTTTTGTGACCCGTTTGACTGTAAACTCCAATTTTTCAGATATTATCTTGAACCGAACAATAGAATAATATACCAGAACATAAAAATAATTGAAAAATACTTCTAATTGATGAAATGACCTGTGATTTATAAGTCTCAGACAAAGAGACTAAATCATTTATAAAAAGAAGTTAAAGTTCGAAAGTTTTGTGAATGAACATTGAAATGCTAATTATACCCTTACTAATGATATGAGCATTATATAAATAGTATATATATGATATGTAAGGGTTGGTAATATATGTATATATGAGAGGAGCTGGCCACTCGATTGATAACTGTCTTTGGGACAACGCAGGGATTCAGAGGTGCCTTTGGGGCGAATCCTTATGGTTTTTACCGTATGCATACGAGGTATTGTGAATGATCTCGTAAATGATCATGTGAACTGGCTAGTATGGGCCATGAGAAAAAGAATTGAGATGATTATGAGAAAGAGGGATTAAGTTTGTATATTGTTATCAATTCTTGGAGGAATTGGGATATATATATATATATATATATATATATATATATATATTCTAATAACAACAATGGTATATGTTTAACCATTGAGATAATGTGATTTGTAATAATAATGATTTATGCTCAATGGGAATGAAACTCTCAATGTTGAGATAATTGAATGGAACAACTATTAAAGAAATCAAATCATGATTATGTTATTTTTAGTTATTCTTTTATAAGAGTGTTGTATTATTTATGAATTGAGGGATTATGACCTTAAATTGTTTTAAAAGGTTTAAATTGGAATTTATGTTAAGATAAAGATTAAATGTGAATGCTTATTTGCATTATTTATGGAAATCCTTAATTAATTATGTTTGCAATAAAAGTCTTTTATTAAATGGTTTGTGGAAATAAGGTATTATTTCTTTAAAAGGGTTCTTGAAAATTATATTCATTTAAGTGTGTTAAACAGCTTTGAGATTTATCGTTGGGAAAATGGTTCTAAGTTGTTTTGGTTTAATGTTTTGCATTAAAAAATATTTTAGCTGTTCACTGGGTAATTTTCTGTGAAATTACTCACCACTGTTTTAAAATAATTTTTCCAGATTAGGGTAGTAGTTAGCGCTTGAGGAAGAAATGGCAATTTATTGGGCCACAATAGTGTACGAGATTTCTGAGGCGGAGACCCTTATGCGATATATAGTGCATCACGATACCGATGTTGAGCTAGTGTTCCGTATTATGGTTCAGCCCATAGGTGAGGAGGTCAGTTTGTCTGCTGTCCGCGAGGAGCATTTGGATGGCATCTGCACGACTTTTCGCGTCCTTTACGCCACCTCCACAGACGTAGTGGTCACCCTCTCCTGAGTATGATGCGGATTTGACATCTGCATATTTTAACTTTTTGGGCTTTTTGCTATAGGCCATAGACACCCATGTGCTTGTTATTGTGATATTGAGTCATTGGGATAGAGAGTTGTGAGGGTGTGGTGAGGGATGATGATTTGGTCGGCCAGAGTCCCGACTATTAGAGAGAGAAATGCTACATTCATAGATACCTATGTATTAGGTCATATTTTTATTAGCATTTGGTACTCTCACCTTTGTACATATGATGTATATATTCTCATCTACTGATGATGATCATGTTGTATTAATGATGTTATTATTATTATATATATGAGTTGTTACGATATTAAAAGTGTCATTGCCATCTATTTTTTTTTATTATTTTTTTATTCAAAGCATTTGATTATGGAAGTGTATGGCAGGAATTGTTATTATTGTTATTATCGTGATTGGGTATTGGCTTATGCAAAAATAAAGATATTGTATAAATATCCACCAACATGTACTTGGAGTATTAAATAGAATGAATGATATTTTTTTATAGAAATATGTATATGAGGTTAGTATTATGTACTAATTAAGATTCTAATATTAAGAAAGTGAAAATTTTAATTGTTAAGAGATTCTTCCTGATTGTGTAAGTAATACCTTTATTACCATTAATTCCTTAATTATGTGTATTAATAGAGTTAATGGCAGTGAGGGCGTGACACTATCCGATTGAGAGTATCTAAAACCATCCTGCTACAACATACGTAATACTTTCCAATAGTAGTAGTTAATATATACAAACTAGGGGTGAGCACGGTTCAGGAAAATTCGGGGAAAAAAATCTCCAGTACCAGTACCATTTTTCGGTACGGTTCGGTATAGGGGTGTTCATCGGTCGGTTCGGTCAGTTTTTGGGCAATTTTCTGACCGAACCGAAATAACCAAATTTGAAAAAATCAGAACCGAACCGAATTTGGTCCAAAATCGAACCGAAATTTTTGGGTATAAAATCGAACCGGCCGAACTGAAAATTTTAAAATATTGATTATTTTTATATTAAATTTGTATATATTTTTAACAAATATTTATAAAAATTAAAATAAAAAATAAAAAAATCGGTTATTTCGGTTATCTCGGTTAATATAAAATTTTTTTATATAAAACCGAACCGAATTTCGGTTCGGTTCAAAAAATTTGAAAATTCTAAAAATGCAAACCGAACCGAACCGAATAGGGTCGGTTCGGTTTTTGGTTCGGCCATTTCGGAGGCCATGAACACCCCTAGTTCGGTTCGGGGATACTGTGCCGTACCAATTTTTCGGTACGGTTCGGTACAAAGATTCGGTTCTTTCAAAACGGATCGGTATAATTCGGTACGGTTCAAAAATTCAAAAATTCAAAAATTTATATTATTGATTAAATTTATATTTATTAGCAACAATTAAATAAAAAAATTTACTTTAGAATTCATTACAAAAAATAATGATAATACTAACTAATAAATATGTTAAATAAAGTTGAATTAATTGTAT
>CATIWO010162284.1:0-10636 GCA_949673435.1 Macaranga tanarius
AAAAATCTTCACTTTCTCAATAATTTTAGTTTTCAATTTTATCTATAATAAAATTGTAAAATTAAAAAATTATGAAAATTTTTAAATTCTAATTCCATATTGTGTATGTTATGATAGTTTGATATTTAAATGTTTATTTTACATCTATGCCGGTCGAAAAATGAGTTTAGGTATTTTATTGGGACTTAAACTAAATGTTGGGGAGTTTACTGTTACGATTTTTGAAAATTGGGTACTATACTGGTATCTAAAGCAAAAATCTGGGTACCATGAGTGAAAATTACCCACAAAAAAAAAAAGATGACGTGGCGCCATGTGGCACTTTCACAACCAGGTTATCGTCGTCGGTCGGAAATTGGGTGTGTGTACTGTATTGGAAATGTAACAAAAGGTTGGGGAGTTTACTGTTACGCTTTGAAAGTTGGGTACTATAGTGGTACCTAGAGCAAAAGCTGGGTACCGTGTGTGAAAATTACCCATATTTCAAAAATTCTACAAATAGTTATTATCTTAATTTTTTTAAGATGTATTATAAATTATAATGTTGATAATTAATTATTGATAAGTTGATGTATTATAAAATTGTACTATTATAATCATCTTATATTATATGATGTATTATAAAGTTATAATATTATAATCATCTTATATCATAAAAATTTTTAGGATGTATTATAAAGTTGTACTATTATAATCATCTTATATATTATATGTTCAAATCATAATCATCTTGTTTTATATGTTAAAATGGAAAATTATTAAAGTATAAATATTAAAATAAAACTTAATATATAAAATTTGTAAGGCGGATAGTACTATTTATTGGATATAATATATTTAATATAACGCAACAATAAGATATATAGTTATTATTATTTTTAGATAATATTACAATCTCCATTTGCTCCGAATCTCCGCTCCGACTTGCTCTGATTTTTCAGAGCAATTCGGAGTGGAGATTTTAATTTTTGGGTCCGGGCTAGAGAACTATTTTTTGAAATCTCCGACGTTCAGGTCGGGTCCTAAAATTTTGCGTTCTCCGGACTACTCCGAGACCCGCTCAGCCCTAAGTATAATTTCGTAAGTTGTAGTTTCACCTTTTAATAAAATTAATTTTATATTTTTTTCGATATTTAAATACCATTTATTTCATAATATTTTATACTTTAATACCCTTCTAATAATTATTGTTTAAAAAATATATATTAATGCTAAAATAATACGGATTTTTAGTACTAAAATCATACAATAAATAATATATCATTCAACTAACTAAAATAAATTTACAACAAATTAAGTTTAAATGTATTTTTAATTTTGTTATAAATAAAAAGAAATAATTTTTAAAATAAGTCTGTAATATTTTTAAAAATAACCAATTGGTTAGATTGATTATAAATCATATATAGAATAAATTTATCATTGAAATTTAATATTATATCAATATTTTTTTTATAAAATAATAATGATATTAGTTAGAATGGTATTAAAGTAAAAAATAAAAATAAAAACACATGGTGCTTAATATATCAAAAAAATTCACATGACTAATTTTGTCAAAACACAAAATCACCGGATATAAAATAATACGTATCTCACTATTATTGAGTGCACTGGGTTTTAATTAATCTTTTGAATTACTGGTATTAAAATAAGAAAATTTGCTTCTCTTTCGATCAACAATTCTCATTGTACAATGTCATTTTACTGTTATTTTCTCTTGTAGATAGCAAACAATTTCAACTACAAGAAAATAGGTAATTAGCGACACATGAAATTTTTTTAGCAAGAAAGAAAAGAGTCACTAAAAATTTAACCGTCACTATAATTTTAATGCTATTAGTGTTTCTAGATAACGAAAAAAACAACAAAAATCAACAGTAGATTAAAGTTTGACAACGAGAATAGCTAGGCATCCGGCCATTTTTTGACACCTTATAATTTTATTACAAAATACAAATTGTCCACAAAGAAAAGCAATGTAATTTCCTTCGGAAAAAAAAAATCAAAATATAAAGTTAAAGTCATCATTGGATAAAAAAGATTGGGAAAATTTTGATATGATTGATTTATGTTTTTTTTCTAATTTTTCAGAACACTTTCTTCCATGAAATGAGAAGTGAATACAATAAAGTTTTTTCCTTGGTGTTTCATTTATTTTCTGTTAGTTAATTCAGTAGCTATCTTTATATATGGGAAATCAAGAATTGTTATTCTCATTCTAAATATTCAATTTGTAACTTAAAACTTTTAAATTTTAATTTTAGTTCCATTAAAATCTTTTTGCCTTTTTTGCTCGTAAAACACCGGTATACTGACATATACCTACACATATTAGTTTTATTATATGAGAAATTTTTCAAACCGAAAAAGGGTACAAAAGACTTTTGAAATACTCACTACAACAAATTAATAGGATAACAACAATAATTTACCGACAGTTTAAAAGCGTCCCAATATGAAGTTGCTACCCATAATTTGGCGACAGAAAAAAAAAAAAAAAAGTGTCGCTGGATTCATTCTTTTTAACATAAAATAAAAAAAAATAAATAAGAATCTCCCCATTTCATCTTCTTGGCATAATTTTGTTCCAAGTTGCCACTTAAGCTGCAAATGATCAGATTTGAACTTGGAAAATACTGATTATACGATTCTATTTAATCTTTGGTAGCGGTGGTGATGACGGAGGTGCGAGAGAATCGAGTAATGGGTTGCAAATTTTTCTTTTGATTCTTAGGAGTTTATGTTTCAATTTAATTTAGGAGATTTCAAATATTTCAATTTAATCTATTGGTTCTTGTAAGTTTTTGTTTCAAAACCC
This sequence comes from Macaranga tanarius, assembly GCA_949673435.1. Classification (NCBI taxonomy): domain Eukaryota; kingdom Viridiplantae; phylum Streptophyta; class Magnoliopsida; order Malpighiales; family Euphorbiaceae; genus Macaranga; species Macaranga tanarius. Next base: position 2,822 of record CATIWO010162284.1, read on the forward strand.
TAATTTTCCTAAATAGGAACTGAAATTTCTGAGCTTTTATAATTAATTCTCCTTTCACTTGTTGTAGCAAGCGGCAGCATCGTCTAAAGTAGCGGAGAATAATGGAACCGTAGACAAGCTGTCAGATATCCATTAGACTTGTACTGGTGTTCTCTGTTCTCTTCCTCTTTCTACAGATATTAGAGTAAGTTTTAGGTTTTGATTTGATCTCTTTTTTTCTTTTCATTATTTATGCTTATTTAAGTTTGATTGTAAAACATTTTAATTTGGCAGCTCTAATTGGACGGAGGAGTTAGGTATTAAAATGATAATGAATTAGAAGTTTATATCTTAGTATTTTACTTGATGAATGAATTTTATACAATTTTAAATAGCTGATGTTTTTCTTTTGCATGTCTTAGTGGTAGTCATGATCGATTTCTGCTTTATTTTTAAAGCAATCAATGTGTTTCTATGTATAAATGTTGGGGATTTAAATAGAAAATTTTTCATGGCTGCAAGCCATATTACGCTCTTAGTAGTAGTGTGGATAAAGCTTGGCTTAATGAGTCTCACTTACCTAGACAAGTCTCACCCAAGGCATTCAATTTAGTGCATAGACAAGTATTTACAGTTTTTATGTTATTTTGCTTGGCATTGACTAACTTGGCATCATTTGTTCCTAATGGTGTTCTAAAGCTTTTTTACCTAAGTTTGAACAGAAATTGAATCTGACGCTTCAATGAATCTCATCGCCTTTGATTTTTTGACAGCTTTGAAGGTATGTTTTCCATACAAGCAAGTGCAAAATAGAATTCTGCACTAAACGATTTGTAGGATCGTTTCAATTTAGATTAGTTAGCTGAATTTATGGTTCGCATAATTCTGCACTGAAAAGCACTAAAATTTAAAATATTGCTAATTTTTATGTGAAAATAGTCAGTTGATTAACTAAGACATGCTCATAGATGCTTTTGTAACGCAGCGTGTAGCGCGATAATCAAACACGTTGATTATAAAAAAAGGAACCACAATCTCAATCTAGAGATTAACAATCTCAATCCAGAAATAATTCTCAATCCAGAGATAATTCTCAATCCAGAGAAAAGAGTTAAGCAAAATAGCTTTTAATTGATAAAAATTGAATAATAAAATCACAACCCTAACATAGCTATTTGTAGTGTAAGCTATCAACTCTAGTTAGAATCCTAATTAAACTAGAAAACTAGAATAATGATAAAATAAAACTCTAGATAATTATTTCTAATTTAATCTATAAAACTAAAATAAAAATTCTAGATAAATATATAATTATCTCTAATTATATAAATATATAATTATTTTTAATTAACTAATTATCCTAAAAAGAAAATCAAATTAAATGTTGTCCACATCATTGTTGAAGGGAGCGAAACTACACCTCCAACAAGTCAAGAAGACCTTAAAAAATGGAAGGTCAAAACTAGTAAAGTAATGTATGCTTTATCAATATCAGCGAAAGATGAAATTGCTACACTGCATCAAAGATGCAAAGACCCCTAATAAGGCATGGGACACTCTTGCTGGATTATTCACTTGGATAAATGATGCCAAGCTACAACAACTCGAGAATGAGCTACTGTCAATCTCACAACATGACATGACGGTGAGTGAATACTTCACTAAAGTTAAATCTTTATGCCAAGAAATTTCAAAATTGGATCCTGAAATAAAATAACTGACACAAGAATGAGGAGAATTATAATTTATGGGTTACATAAAGAGTTTAATGCCTTTGTTACGATAACCTGTGGATGGTCAAAGGAGCCAACTATAAATGAATTAAAAAATATCTTGGCTAATCAAGAGGCTCTTGATAAATAAATGTCAAAAGTCTCAATTAATGAAGAGGAGAAAGCCCTCTTTAGTAATAAGAAGGGCAAGGATTTAAAAGCTGCGAGATCGAAGGCCGGTCGAAAGCCAAAGCAAGAAGGCTAGCAAAAATAGCGACAAGGAAGGAGTTGGCAACAAGAAGGACGCTCAATCGGAGGATAACTCCCATCGTTGTAAGAACAACCAATGTTACAATTATAGTAAAAGAGGCCATTATGCACGAGACTGTTGGCATAAAAAAGCAGAAGGAAATGTTGTAACATCTTCACATTCACAAGTTGAAAATGAAGATGAATGGGATTTTCAAGCATCATGTGTAATTATAGAGCCAACAACATGCGAGTTGGATGAGTTCGTGCCCTCTCTCACATCCAAGCTGAAGGAAGAACAAGCACTTGTCATGGTGAGTGATAAGTCTATCAATTATAAATATGATTGGATAGTAGACTCTGGATTCTCTAATTATATGAGTGGAGATAAAAAAACTAATAAACATGTTAAAGTATAAAGGAGAGCGAGTTATTGTTACTGTAAATAACTCTAAGCTACCCATCACTCACATTGGTAAGACAATAGTAGTAGCTTGATATAATTCAAGACAAATGCATTTGCAAGATGTCTTTTACATTCCTGGAATGAAGAAGAATCTGATATCGGTGTCACAATTAACATCCTCCAAGAATTATATGGTGTTTGGGCCAAAAGATATGAAGCTATATCAAAGATTGAAGTTGACAAGCACACCAATCATGGAGGGGCGAGAGTTAGAGTCTGTCTACGTGATGTCAACTCAAACAATACATGTGCACAAAATAAGAAAGAATGAGACGGCTGATTTATGGCATGCATGGTTAGGGCATGTGAACTATCATAAGCTAAAAGTCATGATGAAGAAGTCTATGTTTAGGGGCCTTCCTTAACTAGATATTTAAGAGGATACGGTGTATGTTAGATGCTAGTATAGGAAAGCACATCAGCTGCCATTTAAAGATTCTCAATATAGGGCAAAAGAACCTCTTGAGTTGGTACACGCTGATGTCTTTGGTCCTATGAAGCATCCATTAATCAGTGGTTTCAAGTATATGATAACCTTTATCGATGATTACTTAATGTACGTCTGGGTGCACTTTATAAAGAAGAAGTCAGAAGCGTTAAACAAGTTCAAGGAGTTTAAAGATGCAATTGAGAAGGAAGTTAATAAGATCATTAAGTGCTTACGCACTAACAATGGTGGAGAGTATACTTCATATGAGTTCTTGAAGTATCTAAGAGATTGTAAGATACAGTGATAATTGACTTGCCTAAATACTCCATAACAAAATAGAGTGGCAGAATGAAATAATAGACACCTTGTGGAGATATGTAGAAGCATCTTACATGCAAAGAATGTTCTGCCATGGTTTTGGGTAGAATGTATGAAGGCGGCTACACACGTGATCAACAGGCTGCCACAAACACTACTAGGATCAGTTTCAGGAATATAAAACCTATTATAAGTCACTTTCAAGTCTTTGGCTATGTTTGCTATGTTTTCATACTTGATCATTTACGTAGCAAGTTTGACAAGAAAGCAATCCAATGTATATTCATTGTAATATCCTACCCTAGAAATTAATTAAGTTATAGATAGAATTATGGACTTAATTACAATAGAAGTAAATTTTTTTAAGTTTATTTGAGCTTAAAGGATTTATAAGAATCAAAATAGATATTTGTAAAAATAAAAAAAAGAAGAGCTTCTTCAGTATGCCATTTTCTTCTTCCTTATCTCCTTCACCATTTTCTTCCTGTAACTTCAACTACTTTATTTTTCTTTGTTTTCTTTCAAAAACTTACAATTCCTTAATGACAAATAATTAATCCAAGCTTCTATTTGCTGATTCAGGATTGATATAGACGGATTCTTGGTAAGTTAAACTATATTAACTTTTAAATTATTAGTCTATAAAAAAAATCTTGATGTTAATATGTTTTATTGGGTTTATTGAGTTTTAAGCTTTACTTAAGCTAAAATAGACCCTTTTTAGTGTTTTTCTTGTTTGGGTGTTGAATTGGTGTTGATTTTTGGTTAAAATTTACAAAAATGGTCATTTTCTGCTGTAAAACCCGTCTGCGATGCGCTAAAGTGACGCCTCACTATAGAGGCAGTGCCTTTGTGTAAAGAAGTGGTGTCCCAGTACAGAGGCGGCACCACAGTGCCTTGAGGAGGTGACCCAGTGCCCCTTTTTCAGCCCAAAACCCTAAATTAAGCTATTTTGGATGATTTTTTAGGTCCTAAACCCTATTCTTTAACTGTAGATCAATTTATGTTGAGTAGAATTAAGTTTTTAGCTTGTGTTCTGATAATACTACTTATGGATATTAGGATCAGATCCAGCTAAAGTTATAGAGCCTAGATCAGGACCAACCAACTAGATTTTTGCTCAATAAGCTAAGTGAGTGGTTTTATGCATAGAAAACTAGTTTTGAAGCTAAGTACTTATATGTTTATGTATTTAAGATAATCAAATATTTTTTATGACTTAAGTATGATGTTTCCTTATAAATGTGATTTTTAGCAAATATTAGTTTACAAAGTATGGTTTTACTTGTTATTTAGCTTTTATGTTAGCAAATGGAAACATATAGCTTATATTTATTATTGAATTAGTCAAAAGCAGCTTAAAGTAAGAATATGTTGGATATGTTCATACAATGATTATTTTTTAGCATTATACAAGTATCAGCTTTACGATTTAGTAAATATATTTTAATAGCAATTTGATAAATGTGAATGATTTGGGTTATTGAACAAACCTATAAACTCGTGCTATGTACCCTTTCGATTGCACCATGATGACTGGTGTTTTATATCAGCAGTATTATTATGTATATAATTATATCAGCAATATTATCTAATTGTCTTGGGGACAGTGCTTGATTGTGCATATAGCCTTGGGGGCGTACAATCGGGTGGTTTAGCTCTGTGCATGTGTATGACCAGCAATATGTATACACATGGGCTGCCAATGTCCTCATTGCACCCATTGTGTCAGCATTCTAGCAAATCTTTTGGTTACATGTTGATGAGTGTATGGGACAACATTTTTGTGATTATTATATCTCAGATTTATCTCAACATCTTATAGCAATAGTATAGTTAAGTTATATTTCAGCTAACAAGAAGTCATCTTATGCAAACATTTCATTATGTTATTTTAGCAGCTTGGGTATTATTATTATTATTATTATTATTATTTAAGAAGTTATACTTATCTCTTTATAATTATTTCTGGTCGCTAGCTAGTGTTGCCATATAATTTTACGTTATTTTAAATTATTGTATCATATTTTTAGTCCACTCACTGAGTATTTTTATACTCATCACTCTTATTTTTAAAATATTATCAGATCTAGCAAAGTATCAGCAGTAGCTTATAGGACCTGTGTTGGGTTGTCTACCTGGTGTCTAAAAGAGGTTGCGCCAATCAACTTTGTGTATAGACTTTTGGGTTTACCATTAAGTTTGTCTTAATAATAGATAATGGATTGTATATATATATAATCTAAGGATGTATAAAGGAGATTTTTATGATGTATAATAGTAGCATTACATTCAGTTTAATGCAAGTCATTAGCAATATAAGTATGAAATATTTCCAATTCCAGCACTAGCCAGCTTAGTATAGCATGTCACGCCCGCTCAATAGCTAGCAGAGCGGGTATGACAATCTTTTAGTATCAAAGCCTAGGGTAAAGAGTTAGGTTAAATTAGATTGAGTTTAGCAGTTTGCCTAGATTTAGTAGTTTCATAATTGTTATCTTTGGGATAGAATTTTTAAGTCTAAGACTTTATTTTAGTGTGTTTTTATAGAATAATGCCACTGAGACATAGAGGTGGTAGAGGCCGTGAAAATCATAACCGCGTTGATAGGATTACTGATATTGGCCAACCTTATGGGAATCCTCTAAATCATCCTAAGGGAGTGGATGATTTATCAATGGAGGGGAACATGTGGATTCCACCTCTGATGTTGCATCAAAAGCATATCCAGCTGCTCCAGCTCATCCACTACTAGTTCCACCTAATCCTCAACCAGCGTAGCTAGTACCTCCTTTTCAAGCTGATGCCGGTATGAGAGCTCTTATGACTTAAGCTTTTGTGGCTACCATGACTACTCAAGAGCAGTATCGTGATCCTTGGATGATAGTGGATCATGCCTATAGATTAGGTGCGTATGATTTTAGAGGATTTATAGATGGAGAAATAGCTGATGAGTGGCTGAAGAAGTTGGAGAAAGCCTTTCTTATCGTAGGATTGACAGAAGTTAAGAAAATTCAGAATGTGCACGGATTTGTAAAGGGACTAGCAGATGATTGGCTATCCAGAGTTCACTGTTTATATGGTGAGGGGATGACATGGAACGTGTTTCTCACGGAATTCCATAATAATACGTCCCTCTAGTTATCTAACAACTAGAATCTATAACAATCTATTGGAACCATTGCCCAAGGATCTATCTAGTATAACTAAAGAAATTAGCAATACTAGTTATCTAACAACTATTACCTCTAATTAGCATAATTTAATTTACAACACGCTCAAAGAAAATTAGAAAATAGCTCTCGCAAGAACTCAAGAAAATTAACTTAAGGATTTGAATTAAAATTTAATCAACTCCTTTAATAATAATGTTTGATACAAGTATTTATAGACTTGTAATCCTAAACCTAAACTGTAACATCTGTGTCCTTGAACCGGATTAATTTAAGCTAATGATAATTAAGAATTATTTGATTATATTAAATTAGTGTTGATTTGAGTTAATTGTTATTATTTCGGGTGAATAATTAAAGAATTGACTTTCATGTATTAAATTGATGTGAATTAGAGTGATGTTTATTTTGTGGACAAGGAAGTAAATAATATTTAAGTGAGAAACAAGGTTGATTATATTAAATAGAATTTAAGAAGGATGTAAATGAAAGAATTAAAAATAGAAGGATTAAGAGATGAGGAAAGGAAATATAAGGGAGCAAAGTGGAGAAGGGCAAGTAGAGTTATTGGCTTATGCAGAGACAAGTATGGCTATGGTATGGAGGAAGAAGGAGAAGGAAAAAAAAAGAAGGAAAAATAGAAAAAAGAAGGAGAAAACGAGAAAAAAAAGTGCTATGAAACCTAGAAGCTGAATTCAGCAAGGAAGAAGAAGAATCTGTAGGAGAAATCAGTGAGTAGATTCATATTACTGTTGGTTTTTCTTGCAAATTGAATTTTGAGCCATTTTTTTGTATAAAGGCTAGGGTTTGATGATTTTCTTTCGATCTAGAGTGATCTATGTAGTCTCTGGCATGCTAAATCATGTTTTGAAGTTATATGCATATTATATTATCATTTGGTATATTTTAAATTGAGTTTTGGACCCAAATTTCTGTAAATTTCTCTTTTAATTTTGTGTTCCAGTAGTATAGAGGCGTACGTCTACCCACGGAGAAGGCGGGCACCCCTATGCAGAGGCTGGCACCTTTGTGAGAGAGGCATGCTCCTCTGCACAGAGGTACATGCCTCTGTGGGAGAGACATGTGCCCTTGCAGCTGAGGCATGTTCCTCTACACAGAGGCACACGCCTCTGTGGTCCAGACGGACACTTCTGGGTTTGTTTCGCGACCCTTTTTGGTGAAAACTTCAACTTTTGAATGGTATCTTGAACCAAACAATAGGATAATATACCAGAACAGAAAAATGATTGAAAAATACTTCCAACTATGAAATAACATAAGATTTATAAGTCTCAGACAAAGAGACTAAATCATTTATAAAAAGAGGTCAAAGTTCGAAATCTTTGTGAACGTATGTGAATGAACGTCAAATGATACAATTATACCCTTACTAATGTTATGAACATTATATAAAGAGTATATATATGACATGTAAGGGTTGGTAATATATGTATATATGAGAGGAGCTGGCCACTCGAATGATAACTG